>CAHIKZ030000224.1:1790000-1795000 GCA_903632075.3 Acanthosepion pharaonis
CTATATGGCAGTGTATGTTGAAAAATCTCCTCAGAGATGGAGAAGAGACTTGAGGCAACAGAAATATCGTTCTGAAAATAAGGGCAATGGCAGAACAGGAATTCAAGAAGAGATAGCGAAAAGAAAAATCTTACGAAGAACTACCAAGGATATGGACACGTGGAGAGCAATTATAGCAGACCTCCTAAAGGATCACGACACAAAGAAGAAGAAAGAGGAGGAGGAGGAGGAGAATGAGAATGTTGTGGAGCCGAAGAAGAAGAAGAAGAAGAAGAAGGAAGAGGAGGAGGAGGAGGAGAATAAGAATAGGAGGAGGAGGAGTAATAAAGAAGAAGTAGAAGAAGAAGAAGAAGAAGAAGAAGAAGAAGGACGAGGAGGAGGAAGAGGAGAAAGAAGAGAAGGAGAAGGAGGAGAAGGAGAAGAAGGACGAGGAGGAGAAGGAGGAGAAGGAGAAGGAGGAGAAGAATAAGAATGTTGTGGAGCAGAAGAAGAAGAAGAAGGACGAGTAGGAGAAGGAGGAGAATACGAAGGATGTGCAGAAGAAGAAGAAAAAAAAGAAGAATGAGGAGAGGAGGAGGAGGAGAATAAGAAGCATGTGAAGAAGAAGATATATATATATATATATATATATATATATATATATATATATATATATATATATACAGGGCATCTCCCAAAATGTACTCACTCTTTAAATGAAAAATAAATGCAGAATTTATTGACGTAAAGATTAATGGTTAAAATTAAGAAATATTAATGTTTGTTGACTTACAAAGAAGATTAATGGTTTAAATGAAATATTAAATGAAATTAAACACATTTAAATACATTCAAACTGACAACGAAGTCAAAATGTCAGTATATTTTTGAGGACATTCTATATATACAAGCAACTTCTAAATTCAGTTGATATACTTTGTCTATTTTTTAAATATATTTTTCAATTTCCGAGATTATGTTTTCGTATATCTGCATTAAAATTATGAATAAAGTTCCGAAAGTTATTTTTTTAAATTGTATTTTATTTTTTTTTATTTTGGTCAAATTCTTTTGACTGTTTCAGTTACACTCAAGAAGCGGGTGTTGACAGGATACTAAAGAAGTTTTTATTGAGAAAATCCTGGCATTTCTATATCGCTGGAACTGGAATCAGAATCAATTCAAATTGACTTCATATATAACGCTTAAACAGAAAAGCGTGTAATGAATTGTTGTACATATTGTTATTTTTGTGTGCATATTAGATATTTTATGCACCCTTCAGTAAACCGTCTTCTGCGGGGAAAAAATTATCTAAGCAATTTTGGTTTGAATTGAACTTATTTTATAGATTTCTCTTTCCTGGAAATATTTTTTTTTTCGCCGGAGTCAATCCTTCAAATCTACAAATCAACCATTCGCATAGAGTATTGCTGCCATATATGGTCTGGAATCCCTTCTGTTTGTCTTAAGGTCCTTGATAAAATCCCAAAAACGGATATGCAATGTAATTGGCCCTAATCTGGCATTTCGTCTGCAGTCGCTCTCTCCCAGACATGCCTTCGCCTCTCTCTGTCTTTTTTACAAATACTGTCACGGTAACTGCTCCGATAAGCTGCTTTCGCTGGTTCCCAAACTTCATGAATTTAAACGTTCAACTAGGCTGGCATCTCGCTCACATCTTTTCACTGTCGAAACTGTTAAATATAGCCGTCTCTTCTACTTCAATAGCTTCATGTCTCACACCTCTCGCCTGTGGAACTCCCTCCCCTTTTCTTGTTTCCCTGATAGCTATAATCTCCAACTATTCAAATGTAATGTCAATCGACGTCTCCAGATGCCTTAATATATCCACTATCTTTCTCTTCATCCTTTCCTCCATCACTCATCTTTGCTCTCGCTGCAACTCTCTGTAACCTTTTGCGTGCTAGTTTGCTTCCCGTTTTGCTTGGGGTGGAATTCTTAAAAAAATTACAATAATTCGTTTTCAATATTACAGTTATTATCTCAAAGTAATTATATAAACGTGATTATCTAATAAAAAATATCTAAAGGGGATTATCTAAAATTTATGTAAAAATAATTACCTAAAAATGATCTAAACCTAATAATATAGAAAAATAAAAAAAATATTTCGAAGATTTCAGTTACTATCGAAAAGTGATTATCTAAAAAATAATTACTGAAAAGTGATTATCTAAAAAATAATTACTGAAAAGTGATTATCTAAAAAATAATTACTGAAAAGTGATTATCTAAAAAATAATTATTGAAAAGTGATTATCTAAAAAATAATTATTTAAAAGTGATTATTTAAAACATAATTATCTAAAAGCGATTATCTGAAAAATAATTATCTAAAAGTGATTATCTAAAAAATAATTATTGAAAAGTGATTATCTAAAAAATAATTATCGAAAAGTGATTATCTAAAAAATAATTATTGAAAAGTGATTATCTAAAAAATAATTATTTAAAAGTGATTATTTAAAACATAATTATCTAAAAGCGATTATCTAAAAATTAATTATCGAAAAGTGATTATCTAAAAATAATTATCTAAAAGTGATTATCTAAAAAATAATTATCGAAAAGTGATTTTCTAAAAATTTTATATAAAATTAATTATATAAGAAAAATTATTTAAAAGGTATTATCTAAAATTTATGTAAAAGCAATTATCTAAAAAATGATTTGAAATTAATTATCGAAAAAAAATTATGTAAAAGTAATTGTCGAAAAAAAATTATCAAAACGTGATTATCTAAAAAGATTACGTAAAAGTAGTTATCTAAGAAAAATTGTCAAAAAAGAACTATCTATAATTTATGTAAAAGTACTTATATAAAAATTGATCTAAAAGTGATTATATAAAAAATATGTAAAAGTAATTGACGAAAAAATTATCTAAGCCTGATTATATAGAAAGATTAAAAATTATTTCCAAGATTTCAGTTTTATCTAAAAGTGGTTGCCAAAACATAATTATCTAAAAGAGATTATGTAAAAATATTGTATAAAATTAATTATCTAAGAAAAATTATCTAAAAGGTATTATCCAAAATTTATTTAAAAGAAAGTAATTATCTAAAACAATGATCTAAAAGTGATTATCTAAAAAATATGTAAAAGCAATTATGGAAAAAAAATATCTAAACGGGATTATCTAAAAAGATTATGTAAAAGTAATTATCTAAAAATATGTAAAAGTAATTATCTAAAAGAATTGCCTAAAGGTGATTATCTAAAAATTATTATATAAAAAATATCAGTCTATATTTCTGAGATGAGGTAGTTTACACTGTATACATTGTTCGGACTGTTGTCCTCATCTATATTGCCATATTTGGTTCGAAATTCTAACGTATATCCCCTGACGAGGGCCGGAGCGTACAACGACCGAAACGTCGTGAAAATGGCAGTAAAGATGAGAACTGTCCGAATGATGTAGATAGAGCAAAAATAAAAATATATATATATTAAGAAATGGACAAAGTCCGACAATTTATTTATTAAAGACATTTTTATGTTTAACGTTCTTTTTTATAGATACAAGTATTTAAGCAAATACTCTGTTTATAATAAACAGTATTAAATAACATTTACCGGCCTGAATGTCCGAGAAATTTTCATGGAAAATATTCGTCCTTTGACAGGATTCGAACCTGCATCCTATACGGAACCGTCATTTACGCTGACGTGCCTTAACCGACTCGGCCACAAAGGAGTGTTCGGTATAAGCAGTAAATTCGACCTTGTCTACCGAACGCTCCTTTGTGGCCGAGTCGGTTAAGGCACGTCAGCGTAAATGACGGTTCCGTATAGGATGCAGGTTCGAATCCTGTCAAAGGACGAATATTTTTCGAAAATTTCTTGACATTCAGGCCGGTAAATGTTATTTAACACTGTTTTTTATAAACAGAGCATTTACTTAAATACTTGTATCTATAAAAAAGAACGTTAAACATAAAAATGTCTTTAATATATATATATATATATGTATATATCTATCCGTGATTATCTAAGGGTAATTATCTAAAAGAAATACTGGCTATTTGCAGCTTTCGTATCTTTTCGTATCAGGTATACGACATCAGCATAATAGCGAATATACGAAGAATAAGACAATTAGAAGACACTGCAAAGATTATAGCTCATTTCCTTGCTTGTGTAACACTGAATTCGGCTTAATCTGTTTAGTTCTCTGCCTTCGTCTAGATGTCCCCGCCAGCAAGCATCTCATTCGTTTTTATCCCTTGATAGATAAAGACAAATAGATAGATAAATAGACCGATGCGTGAGATGGCAACCGTCCCAGCCGAAATTGTAACACAATAACCCCACTTCCACCAGCCAGCCAGCCAGCCAGCCAACCAAAGAAAACCCATCCAAATAGATGTAAATCAATCAAGCCGAGACTAAAGTCAAGTTTTAAACGAACGCTCCAGCCGCGGGCATCCAATAATGCAAGAAACTAAGGTAGATGTTTTGTAGAAGAAGAGACAGGCTACGTTCGATAGAAATGACAGCGCCTTCAAACCCCACCTCTCCTCGCGTACATTAATCAACAGACCACTCTCTAGTTAAGTTACAATCACTGATAAAAAGCCTCCCTTCTCACCGTCTCCTTTCAACAAGGGCAAGATTTTATTGTGGCTACTCAGGCGAAAGACGATCCTATTAAGGTACAAGGCAGGAGTATATTAGCATTAACGGTGTATAGCTTCAGCCTATTCCTGAAAATTTCACGTTGTATCTGATCTTATTCAGGCGTGTGTTGTTAAGTCAGCGTCATCGGCAGCTCCTTGATGCTGTAATCGGTGTCAAAAACAGGACACCGGGCCTTTACTTCATTATTGGCAAATTCAACACTGAAAGGAGAGGGTATGTTTGAAAATGTTGTGCACCCAACAGGTAAGTCGTTTAGATCGTCTCATTGTCTAGTTTGTCTCTCATCCCACAACCTCTTCTTCAGGGGCTGGCTGCTGTCGATGTCAGAAGGGGGATTTCAGAATGTAGAT
>CAHIKZ030000224.1:1800000-1850000 GCA_903632075.3 Acanthosepion pharaonis
TAAAAAGTATGATAAATGTTTTATAATCAAAATAAGGAAAATAGAAATATTAGCAGATCGCGACAGCTATTATGGAGATGTGATTAAATATATTTTAATGTTTAAAAAAAATATTCAGTATTATTATTGTTTAGGTAATAAGTATTATAACATAGCACAAATAGCTATATTGTGGAAAAAAGGATTTTTCAACAATATACGCATTTTTTACGTATTCATGTTTAAATTTTTTTTTTAAAACTTTTATCAAAAACGACATACAATTTCATGTAGTTATGGATAATACTATAAATTAATTATTAATTTTTTAAATTAATAGCTATTTGTTCTCCGTTGTTGATATTAATAGCTATCTACTGATGTGTTAAAATTTGGGAATAATGCAATAATAAAAATTTAAATTTCATCTATCAGAGATTTCGCGATCTATAAAAATGAACATTAATGAATGAAATGAATTCTAGTATTAAATGAAACCTAGAACCACTATTATAATACTCGTAATACTGGTATATTACATTCATTATTATTATCATTATTATTATTATTATTATTATTATTATTATTATTTATTTAAAAATAAAAAGTATGATAAATGTATTATAATCAAAATGATGAAAATAAAAAAGATTTTTAGTATTAAATGAATCCAAGAACCACTATTATAATACTGGTAATATTGGTATATTACTTATTGTATACCTACATTTGCATCACATACACATCTATCTATCTATCTATCTATCTATCTATCTATCTATCTAAAGATAGTCTGTTTCATGCATCTGTGCAATCGTCATGACGATTGCGTAGAAGCATGAAATAGACTGTCGCCGCTGGGTGTTGACTTCAATGTTCACCGTTATATTTATTCATTTAATGAATGAAATGAACTCTAGTACTAAATGAAACCTAGAACCACTATTACAATACTGATAATACTGGTATATTACTTACTATATACTTACTCTTGCTTCTTGTTCTGGCAATTCTTCTGATGAGCTTTTCTCCTTGGTCCCTCGACTGTATGCATTTAAGGTTGCTACTGGATTGGCAAGTAGGTCTCATCGTTTCACTGTTGAACTTGTCAGTTCTATTCGAATAGCTTATTTTCTCGCAGTTCTTGCCTGTGGAATTCCATTCCGATTTCATGCTTCCCTGATAATTGCAATCTTCAAAAATTTAAATGCAACGTCGATCGACATCTTCTGTCTTCTTCAATTATTTTATATATAATGAACGAGAAGACTTTAGCGAGGAGAAGTGAGGAAAAGGACAATAAATATATTTATTGGCTTTTTTCTCTTTTCTAATTCACTCCCTGTAAATAAATCCCTCTTACCTCTTAGTGGCATCGTCACGTTACTTTGGGTGAAAGTATTAATATTACAATCTCACAAACACGCACACACACACACACACATATATATATATATCAAAATAAAAGAAACACTACATATATATATATATATATATATATATATATATATATATATATATATATATATATATATATATAAAATGAAAAGGAACAGTCAGATTTATAATCCAGAGTTCTTTAACATTTATTTTTAAAAACAGTGCTCGATACAAAGTAGAGCATAATGTTATAATATTATAATTATTATTTAAAATATGTAAACAAACAAAAAAACTAAATCTTTATAATATATATATATATATATATATATATATATATATTACGTTGGTGCAAAAATAATGACGTAATAATGTCGTTTTTGACGTATTTTTTAACGTCAAAAAACGACATTATAACGTCATTACTTTTGCACCAACCTAATATATATGTGTGTGTGTGTGTGTGTGTGATTTTAGAAGAGATTAAACTAATTTTAATATTTAAAAGTGATAACTTTCAAAATCTTATTAAATGTGTAATTTATCAAATAATTCATTTGTTTAAGCAAAAATTTTAAAATTAATTTAGTATAAAAAATATTTAGTATAAAAATATTTTTATATTTTTATAGCAACAAATAAAACAGTATATCCATCTTTTCCTGTAGATTCGTGAATTTACAAACGATTCGTTAAGGATTTTGATATTAAAATTTACAGAAAACTTGTATTTCTTAAAAAGCCATCTATCTATATTTCCGAGCTCGGATATTATGATTATTTACACTGTTGAAATAAACATGAGGACAACAGTCCAAACAATGTAAATACTGTATATTCTTAAAAGACGTTACTTAATTTTCCAATAAAAAGATATTAACGTATTTAAAATGAATTTTATATGTTGCTATTATCTATTTCTTGATATATAGCTCTTTAAATTATTTACTAATGACCTCTGCTCTAACGTCTTCACATCACTGAAGCTATATTGAAAATAATACCCACCGGATGCTAACGATAATAGAAATAATTTTTTTTCCACACAACACAAAGAATTTCTCAGAAGCATTATTTATCGCTAGTTTGTCCTACTTTAGCCTACACTTCCTGCGTTTAGTTGCCTTAAACTCAGCGTCATATACAACAGCTAGAATTTTTTCAAAGACGCTTTATAATTATGACTCCTACAATAAAAATTATGCCTCAGACGTGACACTTTTGGTCTTTTCTCGCTGCAATCTGAACGTGTTAGGCTTGATATAATACAGATATTTAGAATAGTAAATCCAGTTGATCGCATAGATTTCGAGCGTCCTGGTAACGAAAAAAAAAAATATTACCAGCAATACATTTTTGAAAAAGCAAAAGGAAAATATTATTAGGTTGGTGCAAAAATAATGACGTAATAATGTCGTTTTTGACGTATTTTTTAACGTCAAAAACGACATTATTACGTCATTATTTTTGCACCAACCTAATACCAGTAATATATTTTTGAAAACATTTCTTACAAAGTATACATATTCGATTCAAACGAACCTATCCTAAAAATCTTGCCAGAGGTGTTGATATTCCGCAAAACAAAATAAACCCAATAATATGTCTAGATAGACCAAGTGTGACCTCAGTTATATGGGGTTTAGACACACGGATGGATAGGCTGAATTTATGGTTTAATTATTTAGATGCTAATATTTTTATTTATTAATTTTATAAAAACACATTAAATGGGATATAGACCTACTTTTATGTGTTGTGTATTGAGCAGTGAAAAAACATATTTTTTGAGTTGCAAGCTGCACTTTTCAGACATCGTTTGTACGATTGTAAGTATCAGCTGTGAAAAATTTTAGGCCATTTTATGCCCACATTCTCTGCACCATAGCGATCGACTTTTTCTTCATCTTTTACTGTACAGCAAAAAGTAGGTGTCATTTATTGTTTGCCAGGATAATAATAAATTATACATATGTGGCATCAATTTATTTTCATATTATTTTAGAGGTACATCATGTTAAAATATTATTAGGTTGGTGCAAAAATAATGACGTAATAATGTCGTTTTTTGACGTTAAAAAATACGTCAAAAAACGACATTATTACATCATTATTTTTGCACCAACCTAATACAATAGTGAAATATTTTTTGTGCGGAACCTGGGAATCATTTTTCCTAGACAATAAATGTTGCCTAATATATCTATCTCTCGTTTTGTATCCCGTCACTTCAGGGCAAGCTTCAGTCGTCAATTTTATCCTTCTTTTGGTCGCCTGAGTAATGTTTGGCCACTTGGGTACTATTGTTGGTGTTTCAAGAATGTCATGTTGATCCAATAGAGAATCAATGTACGGACGCTCTTGTTTTGAGTTCATTCATCCAGTTAATCATGGAATGATAGTTTTTTGCTTGCCACTTTGGGAGTCACCAATTTTCTCCTGTTGACTACAGGAGGCACATCCTCATTCCCATCTCCATCTTCACTCATCATCTTTGTAGTTTAACAAACCCTCGTCAACAACAGCAGCTCTCTTCCTCAACAGATCTATCAATGCATTCTTCCATCTGCTGATTAATTTTTCTTCTCATTAAGGCAGCTTTTTCAGTCACGTCCTCAACTTAATACATACCAAGAAGTTGATCTGTGTGGGCGTAGTATCCATTTTTATGGACAGTCTTCTCCATTATCGTCTTCTCTTTACTATTCAGGTTTTTCCTATATAACAGGGATCGGAATACGTTTCTTGAGCCGTGTATTACGTAGGTGCACATCTTGATGTAAAACCCACATTGGAGCACTGAATTTTATAATTATAATGACAATTCTTTTCAGTTCGTTGCTGGGTCGATGTTACTACATACAGCCTAAGGATTCTACTCCATAAAGCATCCCACCTTGATACGCAGATGGACCTGTCTTAATAAAGTCATCATCAACAGTACCTGTAATAACACTTCTACAATTCCTATACATGTATTTCTCATCCCAGGACAGATCTTTACTTCTTAATTCAGGACAGGGAAATCTGTGAAACTGACTGATTGGAAGGCAACAAGTGGCAGCTCAGACAAAGGCTCTTTGATCTGCTTTCCAATGGGATCACGCCAATGGTCAGGATCCCTTAGTTTATCAAAACAGAAAACAGCGCGGAAAGGTAGTTCCTTTCTATGAAGCTGACAGATGGCATAACGGAATGGTTGACTAAGTAACTTTTCAAGATGGTAAATGGCACCATTTTATTATCTTACATTTATATTAGTCCATCACTAGCAACAAATGGGGTGCTGGGTTAGATTTTTACCCATCAAAAACTCGTGAATAAATCTTGATGTCTGCTTTCCGTATCCATTCTTGGGAGTCACATTGAGATATCTATCGATAAAATTCTTGTCTTTAGAGTGCTTAGAGAATTTACCACTCACAGAAGATACCGAGTGTAAGAGGGACGGAGAAAAATAAGGGGCAACCTTTAGCTACTTTTTAAAAAATTATTTCACCCCAAGCAAGGCGGGAATGTCACTTGTGTGCAGGTGTTTACAAGTAGTGCGAGTGAAAGCGAAGACTGTGAATATGGAGGATTGACTAAAGCACGAAAGATGAACGGAATTCAAGAAGATAGAAAATGACGATTGGCGCTGTATTTAATTTTTTGAAAATTGAAGTTATCAGGAAAGCGAGTAATCGGAAGGGAGTTCCACTGTCTGGAAGAGCGAGAAAAGAAACGGTTGGAGTAGAAGTGGCGGTTGCATTTAGATGTTTCAATAGAAAATGCCAATCTAGTAGCACGCTTAAATTCATATTTTCGGGACACCAGAAGCTTGTTAGAGCAGTTGCCATGGAAATATTTGTAGAAAAGACAGAGGGAAATCACGCCAGGACACTATTGATGCGTATGGGGTTACACTACAGATATGCGCATACCCCATTTTATCGAGAAAAATGCGTGCTCTGCAACAAGAAAAAATCTTCTTCTGACCCTCTCTTTGTCAGTTCAGATGACGTGCATGTCAGATGATATCTTCTAGCACCAGAGTTCCCAATTCTGGGGTGCACGCCCAAAAGAGGAGGGGTCATTTCATTTTTAGGTAAGCAATTCGTATATATATATATATATATATATATATATATATATATATATATATATATATATATATATATATATTCTGTATATGTGTGTGTGTGCCTGATTGCATAAATTACAAACATTATGTCTGCACACGCCCAAAAGAGGAGGGTCATTTCATTTTTTAAACTTTTAACAATTCGTAATATATATATTTTGATTTGCTAATAATCAAATCAATCTCGAGGGAAAAAAGGTTTTAAAAAAGAAAGAGCTACAAACATGAACTTCTGCCGACAAAAAAAAAAATCGCACAGATGCAGGTCTGAAGCCCAAAGAAAAAACCCCGATACAAGTAAACAACTAACTAAAAAAAAGAGGTCAATACAACCGTAGAGCAGACCTAGATACACCTAGTTAGACAAATTTACCTAGGTTTTCACCCAAACGTCAGGAAAATAAGGCCTTACTTTCCTGACGATCCGTTTAGGTGAAACCTAGGTAGGTTTGTCTGGCTCACTAGGTGTATCTATCTATCTATCTATATATATATATATATATATATATATATATATATATATATATTGTGTGTGTGTGTGTGTGTGTGATTGCATAAATTGCAAACATTATGTCTGCTTATTTTTATCATAATTCTTTCATATTCACGAATATTTTTCCGTATATTACAATAAATATCGAATAAGGCAAGAAATGCACTGTAACTATGGCAACACTTTTATTTGTCCATTGCAACTCATTTACACCAACATTCCTGTACACATTTATTTCCCAAGTAATTCTCATTTCATTCTGAGATCATCATCTGGTTTGCAATTAGTATACCAAAAACTGTGTCGCTATCCATTACTGTTTTTTGTGTTTAATTGCTACGGTTGACAGCGTTCATTAGTACGTGAAAAGTTATCCATTAGTGATTTTTTTTGATCTTGGAATGTCATGGTCAAGCACACATTAAAGTGTGAAAACTGTTCTTTTTATAGGCATTTTAGAACATTATTACAGTATTCATAGCTGCTTCTATCCAGTTGTCAGCTTTAATTTTTTTTCATAAAGATTGCTTCGAGGATCTGTAGATTAATTTGTTATTTTCTTAGTGTCGGATTGTTGTGTTATCAGTTAATATTTTTCTATAGTGTGGATGTGTACAGGAATGTTGGTGTAAATGTCTCGTAATGGACAAATGGTCAGACATAGTAAGACGTTTTGATAATATATTTACGTATATCCAACGTATATATTTGTTTTTCTTTCGGAGATACATTCTTTCAAGTGACGAATAACTAAATTGTTTGTATTGTATTTTGTATAATATATGATTAATTTTATTTTTTTATTGGGATTCATGCGAGATGCATTGGTACGTAGAAGTCGCCCCTAAATACACAAAAAGTACACACACACACACACACACACACACACACATATATATATATATATATATATATATATATATATATATATATATATATAAGTTGTGAAGAACTTGGTAATCCGTATGGGTAATCCCAATGAGGATGAAATCCTGAGAGCTCAATGTAAATCCAGAGCTAATATTTAAAGAAAACAGAGCACTTTAAGTACCATTATAATAATTTATTTCACCAGGAAATAAATTATTATAATGGTACCTTAAATTCTTTTTTTTTTTAAATTATATATATATATATATATATATATATATATATATATTATTGAGCACTGTTTTGTAAAAAATAAAAATATCAATAAGAACACCGGATTACATATCTTACTGTTCTTATACATATATATATATATATATATATATATATATATATATATATATATATATATATGTTAAGAAATGGACAAGGTCCGATAATTTATTTATTAAAGACATTTTTATGTTTTAACGTTGTTATTTATGAATCGTCCGGAGAAATTTTAAGAAAATCTCTGTCAAAGAACGAATATTTAAATGAAAATTTCTCGGACATTCAGGCCGGTAAATGTTATTAGAAACTGTTTCCAATAAACAGAATATTTGCTTAAATATTGTATCTATAAACAACAACGTTAAACATAAAATGTCTTTAATATATATATATATATATATATATATATATATATATATATATATATATATATATATATGTATATATATATATATATATATATATATATATATATATATATATATAAATATATGGATATAAATCTGACAGTATGAAAGAAAAAAAAAAAAAAAAAAAAAAAAAATTCTGAATATGCATTATTAATGTTAAAATAAAGTCGACGTCGGACGTTTCGGTCTATTTAAGAACATCTTCATGGACATTTTCATTTAAACATAATTAACATTATAACTTCTAACAATTTAACACAAAAGACGATGGACATAAGAGCCCAACTAATTCAGACAGATAACTGAAATTTTATACAGATCAGCGTTCTGTTTAAATATGATCACATAAACGGGAAAGACTTTCAAGCTTGTTGAAGATATAAGAACCAATTGATCACTACGTATTCCAACATCAACGGAAGAGATTTCTTTAATTGTTTATAAAAATTTTCATTCGACTTTTGATATTTTTTTAATTTTTGAAATCATCTTCGAATACGTCTTAACAACATCGCCCACGTGACGACTACGTGATCATATTTAAACAGAACGCTGATCTGTATAAAATTTCAGTTATCTGTTTGAATTAGTTGGGCTCTTATGTCCATCGTCTTTGTGTTAAATTGTTATAAGTTATAATGTTAATTATGTTTAAATGAAAATGTCCATGAAGATGGTCTTAAATAGACCGAAACGTCCGACGTCGACTTTATTTTAACATTAATAATGCATATTCATTTTTTTTTTTTTTCTGTATTTTATTTATATATATATATATATATATATATATATATATATATATATATATATATATATATGTGTGTGTGTGTGTGTGTGTGTGTGTGTGTATATATATATCTGTCCTCTGGATTTCATTGAGAGCATATTTGTCCAGTCACAAAACAATTAACCTACTAAAACAGGAGTACACAACCATTTTTTTTAAACATGCCCCACATAAGTATCGCTAAAATGCTCTCTTGGTTTGGGTAGCATTTAGTCTAACAGAAGAAAAAAAATGTAAATTTAAACGATGGAGATGACAACGTGAAAGCACTTCACTATATTTCCCCAAAATGTGTGGTAATTCACATACGAGAATAAAAAAAAAGGAACCTGCAAAGGGACATGATTTCCAACGCCTTTGATATTAAAAAAAATCAGTTCAAAGTATTAGGTTGGTGCAAAAATAATGACGTAATAATGTCGTTTTTTGACGTATTTTTTAACGTCAAAAAAACGATATTAATACGTCCTTATTTTTGCACCAACCTAATAATTCAAATTTAACTCATCTGTAAGTGAAGTCTTTTTAATGTTCGTGTTTACAAAGACGTGGCCGAGCGTTTAGAATGTTCGCTTTCTGGCAATGAGACACGGTTTCAAATCTCACCATAATCGATTTGTCTGGAAGGTGACTTTTTGATGTTATCGGTGTTGGGCAGGCAATCCCAGCGTGCAGCCTTTTTGAAAAGTGTCTGAAAACCATTGACCCAAGACTTGTGAGTTAAATTGTGCAGACCGTCGAGTGTTGTGCTCGCACGAAGTCACAAGTCATCGTGACCGAGGCTTTGAGCGTGCTAGCCTTGTTCAGATTGTTGATCACGCTAGATAACTCGCTCTCTCACAGAGACCGTAACTAAGATCTGCTCAGTATAATTGCAATATGAACCACAGTTGGGGTCTGTGGGTGTTGAACTAACACAATTGTTCCTGAGCGGGCGTCTGCAACAGGGGTTGGCTAGCCGCCATTGTAGTCGGGAGTCCTCGGATATGAATGGCCAGCCATTATTTGCAAAGACCATGAAATGAGCTTTTCCTTTTTCTGTTCACCTCGACGTAGTTTTGTCACCGGCTCGACCACGAAAAAGCTGTGGAATAAATGGTCCAACTGAGGCTCTCCGATATTTTATCCCGCGATAGGTGCTCGGGTACTGAACAAGACTAGCAAAAAGAGGAAATGCTAAATTCAGCGGGGAAGAGGAAGCATTTCGATTGTTGAAAAAATGTTTTCCGACGCTGAAAATAAACAGATGGTCAACATATGTTTGTTTGGATTTGCGTCGAGATGAAATTCGTGCAGATGATATACAGAACATGTTGTCTCGGGCGGATTTAGGTTATAATTCCGAACCTTAAAATCCCGAATGCCGAAAGCCTGAAATTTAAAATCCTGAAAGATCAGAAACCCGAAAATAGTCCTTGGGAGAGAATTGAAAAGAAATGTTTCGAAATACCTTTTTTTATAAACATTTACAAAATACTTTTTACGTAGTGTTTACAAATTTGAAACAGTCAAAATTCATTAAAAAATATAAAACCACAATATATGAATAATTTAAAACGATAGATTATAATCAAAAGCCTTAACCTAATCTATATGATATTTTGAGTTTTGACGATCGTCAACTATATTTTTAATCCTTTCATTACGATAAAACACATTTTTCTTACTGGGCAAGACTTTTCTCGTAAATAAGGAACATGAAAATATATTATCAGGACAGTACCGTTTCCCCTTTAGGAATGTTACAAGCAAGAACTTGATTTAATTATTCATTTTATTAGCCACTTCCCACACTGCTTGCATTTTTTAATCTGTATTTTAATTTATCTGTACGAGACGAATTGTGACAAATATATACGTATGTATTATGTGTTTGGGTTATAATTCCGAATCTTAAAATCCCGAATTTTAAAATCTCGAAACTTGAAATTTGAAATCCCAAAAGATCAAAATCCCGAAATTTAAAATTCTGGAAGATCAGAATCCCGAAAAATTTTCTTTGGAAGAAATTGAAAAAAAAAAAAAAGAGAAAAAAGGAAATACCTTTATATATAAACATTTACAAAATAGCGTTTAAATAGCGTTTATACAATTGAAACATTCGAAGTTCATTAAAAATATATAAAACCAGAATATATGAATAATTTATAATGAAGGATTATGAATAAGGGCCCTAAGATAGTCCATAAGATCTGCTTGGTTTTCACGATCGTTAATTATATTTTTAAGCCTTACCTCGTGATAAAAAACATATTTTTCACTTTGGACAAGACTCTTCTTGGAGAATGCGTTCACATTAGTTTACTTTGTGCTGCTGCTCTTTTTGAAACTCTCCAATAATGCGATAAACACCAACATTAGCATTGCTTACTAAATTTCCCCATCGCCTATGCCATATTCTGGTTGTGTATTTTTTTAAAAATGGATTTTGAACGTTTTAAATATATAAAAACTATTTAAATGCTATTTTGTAAATGTTGAGAAATAAACGTATTTCAAATTTTATTTTTCATTTCTTCCAAAAAACAATTTTTACGGGATTCTGATCTTTTAGGATGTTATATTTCGGGATTCTGACCTTTCGTGATTTTATAAATTCGGGATTTCAAATTTTGGGATTTTAAATTTTAGGATTTCGACATTAGGGATTTGAAGGTTCGGGATTTTTATCGGTACCCGGCTCGCGCGTGCTTGATAGGTTGTGTAGTGATATGCAAATTAGTAAGATTTGCATATGAACAGGTAGCTCATAATATAAATGGACAACAACTAGAACGAAGGTAGAATGCTTACTTAGCAATATGCACGACAACAGGTTGAAACCATTACGTCACTTCCGGGAGCCCTGGTAGTAGATGTTTGAACATAAAATAGGAATGCTGATTTTCATAGCACACAGCCTCTTTCAGCTTTGAAGTTAATTTAAAATTTGTGTCCGACTAAGTACCTAAGACTAAGTATTTGTGTCCGACTAAGTACTTAAGACTTAAGACTAAGACTAACTTGTCAGTCTACATTGGCGGCAAGGTCTCATCATTTTACTGTTGAAGACTCTTGATATAGCCGTAAGTTCTATGCTAACAGTTTCTTCCC
The DNA here is from genome assembly GCA_903632075.3 of Acanthosepion pharaonis. NCBI lineage: Eukaryota > Metazoa > Mollusca > Cephalopoda > Sepiida > Sepiidae > Acanthosepion > Acanthosepion pharaonis. The sequence goes on from CAHIKZ030000224.1 coordinate 1,811,409, forward strand.
GCTTGTGAAACTCTCTTCTTGATTCCCAGTCAACTTTGATTTTCAAAAATGTAAATGCAGCGTCAATCGTCATCTGTTGTCTTAATTCTTGTTCTTTTATCGTTTTCTTTCCTTAATAGTGCTTTTGTCATATTTTCTTACACTCATTAAACCCTTACGTCTCATCTTTGTCGCTTTATTGCTTTGTTTGGGGTGAAATGATTAAAAAAAAAGAAAAACATGTCCTTTAACAAAAGTATTATTAAATAAGGTTGCTGCCCAAACAGACAAAATATGCGTGTTTGTGTGTGTGTGTGTGTGTGTGTGTGTGTGTGTGTGTGTGTGTGTGTGTGTGTATTTAGGCAGCAAATTCTTTTTAGGTATGTCTGATGAAACAAATTACAGACATTATGTCTGCTTATTTTTAGCATAATCCTTTCATGTTCACGAATATTTTTTCCGTGTATTACAGTCAAATGAGGCAAGAAATTCGCTGTAATAGTGAAAATACCTTTTATTTCCCAAGTACTTTCCATCTCTTTCTAAGATCATCATCATGGGTGCAACTGCTAAGGTAAAATAAAACAAGTGATTTTCATTGTTGCATTTCTTACCTAAAAAAAATATATATATATATAAGGATTTTTCAAACCAGTCAATAGATTATAAATTCTAGAAATAAAAATGGACAGACAGAGGAAGGAAAGAAAGAAGGGTAGAAAAAAGAGGAGAAAAGGAGAGAAAAAATAGAGAAGAAATGACCTATATATATATATTTTTTTTTTAATTTAAATTTATTTTTTTTCAGTGTACAAGGTGAAAATAATCATTAACCTAATTTAATCTTAGTTTCTATTCTATGAAATATATTGCTCTGTTTAATTAAAACATTGAGCTCTATGTGTGCGTCAGTTTAAATATTTAATATTTTATATTGTTTTATAGGATTTACTTGGATTATATATCAACGGATTATTACCAATATATAATAATAATAATAATGGACTCTCCCGTCGGTTTCGACGTATGAGGATCTGACAGCATATTGATTCAGTTATGAAATTCTGTGAGATAATCTTAAGTAAAACATCTAGCTGGCGTATATTGTACCTGTATGGAGTCGACGACTCTGAGCCATACAAAAGGATGGCAAATACTACAGCTCTGTAAATCCGAATTTTCGTATCCAGTCGAATACCCCGCTCATTCCACAAGCCATGGCGAAGTTTGCCGAAAACACTGGTAGCCTTAGCAATCCGATGCATGATTTCATCATCTAAAGTTCCACTGTAATTGACTTTGCTACCAAGATAGGTGAAAGACTTTACATAGTTCAGGGGTTTGTCTTCTACTTTCAATGGTCTCTCTGGAAATTTGTAGACTGGTGGTTTTTGTTTCTCACCACAGAATTGCTTCGGAGTAGGACAAGGTTGGTGCACTACTTCAGTTTTCTGCTAAGTGTAAGACCAAATGCTTTACATGCAGAAGAGAAACGATTTATTAGATGTTGGGCCTCCTCAAAATATGTCGCTACAAGAGCAGCAACATCAGAAAACAACAAATCACGAATAATTTGTGTACGAAGGTGGGTCTTGGCTTTGAAGCGCTATGATTGAAGAGACCATCAGTTGTTCGAAACTGAAACGATGCTATCATATTATTTTGGAATATATATATATATATATATATATATATATATATATATATATATATATATATATATATATTCCAAAATAATAAAACGCTGAATGGAATACTACTGCATTTTCAACCGCAACGACTCATCATGTGGTTAACTTAGCGAAATAATTACAGACAACACCAACTTAATTTTTTTTTAATGCGGTGCCGCTTTAAGAAATACAAGAATTTGACACTGCAGAATTTTATTATTGCTTTAAGTAAAATAGATGTTAACATCTTAATGTTAAATAAGTGGGGAATATCCGAAGAATCTTTCGGCCAACATCTCATCAGATAAAATCGTGGCTAAAATTATTATTAATTTTTCTTGCGGGAAAGGCAAATAAAAACGAAACATTTTCCCCTTCCTTTTTTTTTTTGGTGGAGCGACTCACTGCAAGAAAAATAAATAGCGTACGATTGAAATATAAAATCTTAACGATCAAAGTTGGTAAATAAATTCAATTTGTAATTATGAAAACGAATAAAATCGATAAACAAACCTGAAAAAGGCACCAGAAATATATCAGAAGAGAGCGGAATATATATATATATATATATATATATATATATATATATATATATATATATATATATATATATATATATATATGAATACTATAGAGAATAACAATAAAATAATTTGGTTATTGTTAAGCTGTTCCGACGGAAAAACGAAAGGACGGATGGCAGATATCGATAACGAGGCTGAGAAAATCCATAAGGTTAGCTTCATTGGAAAATATACTGACTATTGTATTGTTAAACAGTACGTGAATGGTCGGTCGAAGTAGCATATACGTACTTATTGGACATCGGTTGTATGTGAAAGAAAGTTGCAACATGAAACAGATACTCGGTCTGGATTCGTTCGCATCTCTAATTCAAATACGCTACGAGACACTTCAAAGCTATTGCCTATGGATAGCCTCTTTGACTTTACATAAACTTATTGTTCATTCTGACTAAATTGCAGCTAGCACAGTTCTCTTATGTCTAATGATGTTATCGGCGACAAACCGTAATGCCAGAAATGGCTGACATAACACCTACTGATGTTTTCTGGTTTGGATTTACCAACTTATTGTTTACAAAGATCTCTACTTGTATTAACTCCTCATATATCTATCTATCTATCTATCTATCTATCTATCTATCTATCTATCTATCTATCTATCTAGCTCTTTTCCTGTAATCTATCTATCTATCTATCTATCTATCTATCTATCTATCTATCTATCTATCTATCTACATTGTGCATATCAATGTACTAATCTGATTCTATATTATCTATATTATCCTCTGTCCATCTAAGTAGATTTCAAGTTACGCTGATGTCTCTCTCATAACCCTTTCTGTTGGTACGAGTCTATCTATCTATCTATCTATCTATCTATCTATCTATCTATCTATCTTGTCCAGCTCTGATAGCCACTCGACTTGCCTGTAACAATTTTGGAAAATTGGCGTCAGAAGTACGTTGATCGAGATCACGATGCGACGGTTCGTTGCTGGGAGATCGGCCATACGCGGTTTCTACACTATCTATCTATCTATCTATCTATCTATCTATCTATCTATCTATCTATCTAAGTTTTCTGTATCAATATACTAGTCTTATTATATCTTATCTATATTATCCTTTGTTAAGCAACGGGGAACCTGGTCACTACCTAGATGGGGACCTGTAGTGAATACCAGGTGCTGTAGTGTTGGAATCAGAAATCGCGGGTCGGGTTGGGGCAGAGTTCGAATTCCATTCGGGTTTGTTATATTCACTTACGCACCAATACCCTTAGGAAATGTATGAATCCACCTCTTCTCCCCATCTATAGGTTAAATAGTTGGACTGTTATGGGATCTTACCCATAATAATGAAAATAATGGACTATTCCATACTTAATAAATACTGCGCCTCAGGAGTTCAAGTGATGTCAGTAGTTCAAGTCGAGTCAAGTGTCGAGTCAGAGGCAGTCCGAAAGAGAGTCGCGTTCAGACAATTACTGCTAGACATTGGAATAGTGATACTGGTCGAGACTACATTGTTCTCCCTACTAAACCTGATTGTTCATACTAACACTTTCTACTTCTCTGTATATATTACTGTTTGTAATATATCTGTGTTATTCCATATCTGTGTTCGAGTTCTTCTTTATTGGTTCTACCTTGGACTATCACCGTGGTACAAGGAACCGGACCATAACATGGACTTGTATTTGAAAATCATTTTTATTTTTAAAAATAATTATTACAATTGAAAAACATGTTCTGGTTTTAAATAACCTGATAAGGGTTGATAAAACAGAAAAAATCAAGCATTCAAATGAACACTTTCCATGGAAATAGCGATAGAGCAGCGAGAAATTTGCAATTTTTCGTCTGTAAGAAAGAGGTCGTAGGGTGGAAAATACAGTACCGTGCGAATTAAATAGGACAGATACTTTAATAAAGTAGAGAAATGATATACTATTTACATTATTCGGACTATTTTCCTCATCTTTGTTTCCATATTTATCACAACGTTTCGACCGTCGTACGCCCCGGCCTCCTTCAGGTGGTTGGAATGTCAAACTGAACCCTTTATTTCGGTCGCTGGAGTAGTCTGTTCTAGTTCCACGTGCCATGTCTAATGGATGTCAGTGAGCAGTTATCTCCTGTTAATTCCCCTCTCCAAGTTTTCCACTGCCTTAACCAGGTATTGAACTCACAACTCTTTGGGTCCTGTCACTGGATCTAACCAACGTCTTTATCCACTGTGCCATGTGTCAAGGCGTTCGTTAGATCCAGTAACAACATTCGGCCAGTTTCAGACACATGTTGCCCAAATTCTTCATTGTGATAGCTTATCTGAATGACGGCATAGATTATCTGGTACAGTCGTGTATTATCAGTCGGTGCTTCACAATACTACACAGGTTTTAAATTGGGTTCAGGTTAAGGGAATTTTCTGGCCTGTGCAACATTTTGAAAAAAAAAATCTGCATTTTTTTTCGATGTGTGGCAGGGGGGATTATTGAGCCAAAACGCATCATCTCCATCTGGGTAAAATTCTTCTATTTTTGGGAGCATATGGACTTTCAGAAGATCTTCATATTTTGTGATATTCATCATCTCTTTGACTATTCTCATTCTACCTAACCCATTTGCAGTAAAACTGCTCCAGAACATTTTGTTGGAAACGTATTTTGGCTTTTGCTCAATATGGCCATCACTTCAGTTCACCTTTGCTTTTCCGTACAAAAGCGAGATCGATGACCGCTCACTTCAAAGTGTGTTTCATCCGAGAACAACACTTTTTTTTTCTAATCTTCCACCGTCCAATCTTTATGAGATTTTGGCCATTGGAATCGTTTACTTTTCATTCATCCTGTCAAAAGCTGTTTGTCGCTCCATTTCAAGTAGCCGTCTCCTGACAGATGAGTCAAATATGGACAAATCTGATTCCATTAAATCTGTTACCAGGACCCTGTTTCTCTTCCTCGTATTTTTAATGCTGTTTTTGAGCAGCACTGCTTCGTCTCTTTTGGTCTTTTTCCTTTTTCTTCTACAACTTCCCTTTCTCAAAACCTTACTGTGACCCAAAAGAGCCTGTCTTTTCACAATACGTCCAACACTAGACTAGACGCAGAGATTTGTTTGAATGTTCAAGGAGCGCCTTAACTTGTGCATGCTTTCTAGAAGTTACGGCCATTTTTATTTTACCTGTTGAAAGAAAATAATCAGGTTAGTTATTAAATAAGAACCAGTAACCGAAAAAAAACATAAAAAATATGTCTTACAAGCAAAACAATATTAATTACACAATTCTTAACCAAATACAAAGTTTAGTCACAAAGAAATTCCAAAATATTCAAAATTGCTTCAAAACTGTTCTATTGTAACAGTAGTGTGTACTGTAATGTCTTTAGTGTGATTAAGAGTCATTAAACTATTGTAACGCTGTCCAAAGACGGTATAAAATAAAATAAAAATATATTAGACTGAAGTCACTGTCCCAATTAAATCGCATAGTATTTTGATTCGTCACCCGCAATGACGCGGAGATGTTTTTGGACCTTATTGTGACTGAAAAGTGAATACAGTGGGGGTCCCTGGCCATATATGGCAGTAGTACTCCATTTTCGGCCTGATCTGGCTTTTGTAGGAGTATATATTGGGCCGTTACAAGGAACCATTTTCCCAGCATATCTATCAATGGATCGTATGTATGAGTTACACTGTAAAATAAAATATGTACTTTACTTTCCTTTCCTAAACCAGAATTTTAACTGTATCTCTTTTTAAATTGGTATCACTCTAAGAAAGGCAGTAATGCCACTAAAACAAAAGAGTTTACAGGGTGTGGAAGAATTAGGAACAGAAATAACAACGAAAGAGAAGAGAGTAATCATAAGGACAGTAGAAAGCGATTGAAATTGCGTTTACATTTTTGCAGATTAAAGTTGGCTGGAAAGCATGGTGCCGGAAACAGAATAGAATTCTACATCTAGCCAGCTTAACTGTAAACTGATGAGATCACGATGCCAATTTAGTGCTGCGCTTAAATTAAAAACTCTAGTTATCATAGCGAGCAGCTCATCCGAACAAATACATTGAAAGTATTTATAGAAAAGAAATAGAGAGGCAACCTTGCTGCGGTGAAAAAGTAACTGAAGCCGATTCGCCAGATCAGGACCAATAATATTGCAGATTTTTCTTTGGATCTTATCAAGGAGCTGAAGGTCAATAGCAGAGGCGCCGGATCATATGTGGCAGCAATATTCTAAACATGGACGAATGGTAGACTTATAAAATCTTGAAAGTTTACTCAATTCTAACTTGATTCTGCAATTAGTCAACTGTATTAAATAGTTTATTAACCATAAAGTAACTAGTAGCTTAGTAAAATGGATTGCACGTGATCATACGAAAATAAACATCAGTCAGCGATGAGATAATGTCCGAGGTAGCCTGAAAACTAACGGGACTGGTAGCAAAACATTTGATTTCAATTCAAAAAAAAAAAAACCCCATATAGTTTCCCCTTCAAGGTAACACCCTCGCTTTTCTATCCTTCACTGACATGTTTCTATGCCCTGTTGGAGGGATTCGTCTTGGATGCCGCTCAGCTCCGTCTTTATAGACCTCTTGATGGCCTCTACGCCTTCAAAACGGCCCCCTTGAGCTGGGGGAAAAGAAAAGTTATAAGGTGTAATATAAGGTGAATAGGTAGGTTATACCAGTACGGCGATGTTCTTCACGACCAGGAACTGCCGGATGCTCAGGGCATTGTGAGTAGGTGCATTGTCATGGTGAAGCAACCATGTGAAAAAAATGCAGTGGTTACAGAAAGCTAAGATTATGGTTATATACTCCCAAGGTATTATGTTAGATGGTAACGCAATCCGATTATTCTTTCGCCTAGACACCAAAAGAAACCAAGGCCCGTTACTTTTCAGACAGATATGGTAGTTCTTTTTTTTCTTATAAGTGCCTCGTAAATTTATTGTTTCTGCACAGAATCACCGCTTGCATATTCTTCCCTGCTAAAACGACTCAACCGAAAATACAAATGAAGTACTGGGTTCTAATCTCTTCTATATTTCCACATTACTCACATATTCTGGCTTCCTGTTCTATTCTGTTGTGGCAAAAATTTGATTACGCATCATCCGCTAACACCAAAAAATGGAACTGCATGATCCACGCAGATTTCGTGTTGCTGTTGTCAAGCAGATAGAAAGGCCCCGAAGGAAAACGGAAACCCGTGATTTTAAATCAGAAACAGACAGCTCGACCACTTCCGCTTGTTGAGGATACAGACTACCAGCTGTCGTAGATTACTAAAGGAACATTAAAAGAAAACAATGACTGGTTTAAGAAATAACCGCCAAGTGTCTTTTGACAGACAACTTGTAACAACGTTATCTGATTCCTTTAACGTTACGGCACTACTAATTCGATCACTATGCAACATCAATGCTCCAGGTTGTCAACGTCTGTTTACCAGAATTCCGTGCACAAACAGCCGAGTGACATGGGAAAAGATTGTTCCTTTTTCTTTATAATCATTACTGTTGAAATAGAAATACAATTGAGAATTTATCTAAACTCAGTATAGAATTTGTTACAACCATATTTAAAAAAAAAAAAAAAATCGATTAATATAAAATAATATTAGATACTATAAGTCTCCCATTCCTCATGATGAAAGTTCACCTCGGGGTCGAGATCGACGTGTTTCCGACACCGATTTTTCCCGATTGTCCAGGGCACCACTCAGTATGCAGCAGGTAAGTTAGTTAGTCCTCAGAATTGCGCTAAAGATAGATGACAACCTCTTGAACGACAAACTGTACGGGTTTCGATCGGCTCGTCCATCGCTGATATCCTAACTGCCATTACTCACAGAATCAATGAGGCAGTAGACATCAAATACATCTCAAGGACGATCGTATTAAATGTTTCAAAGGCTTTGAGAATCTGTGGTATAAAGGGTTACTGCATAAGCTTTCTCGCTATAGAATCACAGGAAGAGTTTTCGCAATTATCAAGCCCTCCCTAACGAGTCTTTCCCTGAAGGGGGTTGTTAATGTTCAATCTTCTGAGATCAACTCAAGCATGCCACAAGGTTCGTTTCTCGGTCCAACTATCTTTCCGCTTTACATAAATGATCTGTCTAAAAGGGTACCCCAATCATTTGAGAATATCTATGCTTATTGTTGTATTCATATGCAAATCTTCACCTTATAAATAGCAGTTGATACAGCTGCAGGCTAAGCAAATCCTAACTTTTTGGATGGGATTTGTATCCTTTGAATATTACCCACAAGCTCCAGAGAGCTTTCCTTACCTTTCATCCGGGAGGGAGATCGATTTATTGCCCTGTACCGGAAGTATCTCCAAAAACGTGCCGATGATGCTCGGGAATTTTTGCGCAGTATATCCGTTAAAAATACCTTAAACCTCGACCTTGTGTCACGTCCGCTTGCGACGTGGGCACCTTGCTAAATACTACAAACTCTAAATTTTCGGTTGGCATTTGCATTCTCTGAATGGCTCCGGAGTATGGTGTCCCCAGGCTGTACCTCTCCTCCGAGAGGGAGCTTGGTTTATAGCCCAGTTCACGAGGGGTCCACAAAAGGGAAAGAGCAGAGAAGGCTTGAGAATTTTGCGTGGTTTAGCCGTTAAAAACACTTTATACCTTAACCTTGTGTCACGTCCGCTTGCGACGTGGACACTTTGATAAATACTACAAACCCTAAAGTTTTGGCTGGTATTTGCATTCTTTGAATGACTCCGGAGTAGGGTGTCCCCAGGCTGTACCTCTCCCCCGGGGAGGGAGCTTCGTTTATTTCCCAGTTCCTGAGGTGTCTCCAAAATGGAAAGCGCCTAGGAGGCTTGTGGATTTTTGCGCTGTATGGCCGTTTAACCCACTTTAAACCCTAACATTGTGCCACATCCGTTTGCGACGCGGGCGTCCTGTTTAATACCAAAAATATTTACCTTGAAGTTGAAACTAGTAGAGAAATAGTAGTGAATACGTTTAACTACCGTATTTGACGGCATATAAGGCGTATTTTGTTTTGCTAGAAATGTCTTTTACAATTGCTCTGCATCTTATATGCCATATGTAGGTTTAAAATCCGCGATAATCGGCAGAAATTAGCTGCCTGGCAACTCCTATTAGCTTAGACTTAAACATGAAGGAGCAATGGAACATGTGGATGGCAATGCCTGATTACGAACTTACACTTACAGGAAGAATAAAAAGACCCAGAATTGCACAAGTCTGCGAATGGGTGAAGCAAGTTTAGTATAATATTAGACCAGAAATTGTTGTGAAATCTTTTAAAAAGTGTGGCATTAGCAATGCTTTCAATGGAACGGAAGATGACGCATTATTTAACGACGATGATAGTAGTATTGAAAATCAGAGTTTTTATAACGAAGACGACAAATTTTATGGATTTGAAGATGAATAAAATTTTAATGGTAACTGTACTGCTTTGCTCAATTGTAATATTTGCTTGATTTTTATTTTGTTTTCTTACCTTTGGATATAATAAAGTTTTTATAGACTTTTTTTTCTATTATTTTTCGTTTAATTGTAATCATGGCTTGTTTAACCAAAATAATACCTCATAAATATAGCCTAGGCTGTACCATTTACTAATAATTTTACTAATTTTACTAATTACTAATTTTTTCTTGATTTTCCCTGTTGAAATTGGAGAACGTCTTATACACCCGGGCGTCTTTTCCCTGCTGAAAATGGAGTGCGTCTTATACACTCGTGAGTGATGGAGGAAAGGATGAAGAGAAGGATAGAGGATGTATTAAGGCATCTGGCGACGTCGATTGACATTATATTTGAATAGTTCGAGATTATAGCTATCAGGGAAACAAGAAAAGGGGAGGGAGTTCCACAGGCGAGAGGTGTGAGACATGAAGCTATTGGAGTAGACGAGACGGCTACATTTAACAGTTTCAACAGTGAACGGGTCAGAGCGAGATGCCAGCCTAGTTGAACGCTTAAATTCATGAAGTTTGGGAACAAGCGAGAGCATCTTATCGGAACAGTTACCGTAAAAGTATTTGTAAAAAAGACAGAGGGAGGCGACGGCACGTCTGTGAGAGAGCGACTGCAGACGAGATGCCAGATCAGAGCCAATTACATTGCATTTCTGTCTCTGGATTTTACCAAGGACCTTGAGACAAACAGAAGGGGCTTCAGACCATATATGGCGGCAATGCTCCATGCAAGGGCGAATGGTTGATTTGTAGATTTGAAGGATCGACTCCGGCGAAAAAGAATTTCCTGACGCGACACAGGGAGCCAACTTTTCTTGCGGTGGATGAAGCTATTGACTCAATGTATTCGTTCCATTTCAGGTCAGCGGACAATCATGAAATAAATTTCTTTCAGTAATAATTATTTTTAAATTTAAAAAAAAAGTTCAATGTAAAATTGAATCTTATTTGATCCAGTTTTATGCAAATATTAATAGTTTATCACTAGGTCCTAACGTCGACATAAAACAAAACAAAATAACAGAAATCTGAAAAAAAAAAATAAGGAAAAGATACATTGACATTTTATTTTTGACGAGGAAATCAGTTCGGGTTCTTACGGAAACTCCCGAGCATGAACGCCTAACCCTAACCCCTCACACAGACCCAAGTAAAAGTAGATAGTAAAGAACTATCTTGTGTGCATAAATCGGCTTGTGAATGACTGTGTCTCTTTCGTTCACAACAAGTGCGTGCGTCAGATTTGATTTCTTTCGCCTGTGCGATTTGAACGAACAGACATCGAGTTCCGACGAACACATGTTGAACATCTGATCAACACAAAAAACATAAGGGAGAGTTGCTTAAACCTTCTGTGCCTCTCCCAGGATATAAAATATTTGCTTTAGTCAATCCAGCGTTATGCTGTCAGAGTCTAAAAAAAACCCCAAAAAACAACAACAAAAAAAAAAAAAAACAGAAAACAAACAAAAGAAAAAAAAGTACCGAAAACGTTATACGCCTTCTTAATATCGTATTTGATCGCCATCTTAGTCTACTTCTTTCCGGTCAGCCATGACAGATATTTTTTTTTTCTCGCTTTCTCTATTTGCTTGTCACAACAATTAATGAATTGGTCTTGTCGTTCTCCGTTATGCTCTAGCACTTTTCTAATTGGCTATTTATTCTCGTAGCCAAAATAAACACCTGACCTCAACGAGACTTCATCCTCTCGTTGTTTTGGTAATTCAGTCTTATACTCAATGCATTTCTCTTTGTAAACAATTTCCGATTTTATTCTGATAGCTTTCGCTTGATATCAATTGAAGCAGAGTCGACTGTGTCTCGATTACAAATTCCTTTTTATACATTTACAGGATGAGATAAATATATATTGTCGTCTAAATTAGGCAAGATCGAAAATAACACTGACACCTCATTTTAATAGATATATTTCCCAAAATTATACAAAAATATCTTGAAATACTAAAGAGAAATTTTTTTTCAGTAAAATCGCTATTGGCTTCACCCACAGCCTCCAGACGACTTCGGAATCTCCTGCATCTCTTCCGGGTTGTCTCCTTGTTTAAGTTGATGAATGCTACCATAATACTTGGCTTCAGCTCATCTTTAGTGTTACAGGGAGTTTTCTGTCTCTCTCTAACCCTAACCCTACCCACACGTAAGGGGTAGCAGTCTGGATAGTTAGGTGGCCAGTTGTAAGGGGTGATATGGTCACAGAAATTGTCTGACAGACATGACTGGTTCCTCCTGCTTCCATGGTACGGTGCAGAATCCTGTTGCCAGATATAGGGTTTTCCCGCAGCCACCGTCTTGAATCAAGGCAGCACTACCTCCTTAAGGCAATTGATGTAAGCCTTCGTGCTGAGTCTGAGTTCGCCATCACTAGTGAACCACTCCAAAAATATTCGTAACCACCATTAGACTCATCCAACTCTTTTTGAATCCTCTGTACTGTCCTCAGATTGATACCCAAACACTCTGAAATGTTCGTATTGGAGCTTCCGGCGCGAATGCCAAGCAGTACAGTATGCAATTTCCTAATTTCTGGCAGAGTGAATTACGTCACGATGCTCTTTTTCTCACAGAGAGTACCCAATTGACCATACAATACTGTGCAGCCAACAAAATAACGCGCATGCGCGAAATTAAAAATATAAAATGGCGACAATTTACCATCGCACTTAGTATATATATATATATATATATATATATCTCACATAGCTGGTTGCAACAATCATTTGAAGATTTTGGAATCAATCTGTATAGGATTACGGAAACCTTCTCTTTGCCGGCAGAAAGATTTTTGTGAAGTACCTTAATTTGTTGGGGGTATTTTATTTTAACTTTCCCTCGCTAATTAATTACACGCGATTTCTCCTCCCCTCGTTATAAGTATATATACTTAGATGTTATTGATTTTAGCGCGTTTCCCCCACCCCCCTTTTTTTTGCTCTTCATTTTCGTTGTTGTTCTATTCGTTTAATTTTATCAGGTTTTCCAACGATTTTCTCCTGATGGGATGTTGGACGAAAGGGCCTTAGGGACTATTACCATTAATAAATTCCTTGTTTTTAAAACAGTATATAGATTTTGTACCTCTAAGCATTTGTTTATATATATATATATATATATATATATATATATTATATAAATTAATTGAATTAAAATATGTTTTTTTTACACAGTTCCAACCATGTTTCAAAATAGAAGCTAAAACCCAGAATTTAATTTTGCAATTAAATTAAAAGCATTAGTTCCATTTCATCTTCAAGCGAATTTTGAGTAACTTTTAAAAATTACCGGGTTTTAAAGACACAGCTAAAATCGCGTTTCCATGGTTACAGAATATTCTACTTAAATTGAACAAGGGATGTCTAGATTTTCCTTATGTCAATATCATTGTATCAGTTATTAGCTACAATTTGGTAAGGGGTAGGGATGTATTTTACAATGAAACCTGACATCAGTTGAATGGATGTCGTCTGGATTTTTTAAAAAAAAAAAAAAAAAAAAAATATTTTTAACGGTAAAAAAATTTTCAACGTCATTTTTTTTCTTTTATAAATTTAAAGATTTTCGGGGTTTTTTGATCATAATACTTTTTATTTAACTACGATTTGACATATTCTCCTTTTTAATTTTTATTAGCGAAAAAAAACATATTTTAAATCAATTAATTTATAATATTAATGCTCTGTAAATTTACATTGAGCACTATTTTGTAAAAATAAAAATATCTATAAGAACACCGGATTTTATATCTTACTGTTTTTTTTTTTATTTATATATATATATATATATATATATATATATATATATATATATATATATATATATATATATATATATAATTGTTTATTTGGTAAACAATCCTATTTTATACAAGTTTCATTAAAAAGAACCGACAAGGTACTGCGCTTAAATTTTTATTTAATTTTTCTTGTGTTCTTGTCATATTTTTCTGGACATAAATTCTGTAGAATTTGTCTTAATGTTTGGTATGTCCAAGCACTTTCCGATATACTTTTAGCAATTATCAAGGATGATTTTATTTTTTTTTTTTTTAAACTGAATATATGGATTGTTTTATGTATGTATTTAGAATTAAAAAGAATGTTTTATTTTCCAAACACGGTCAGCACATTATGGCCGTGTTCATAGTTGATATTATTGAGTGCTGGCCTTTTCTTTTTTTTTTTAAAATCATTTGGACAATTTCTACATACGGATCATAAAATTATTTGTTGTCTTTAAAATTGTTTTCTTTTTTCGTTAATGTTTGATTGTCAGAGTTAGGTTGGTGTCTTCCGGTTGGAATGAAAGAAAAAAAAACTTCGGGGTTTAATTTTTTTTTTAATAAAACCCTTAATTTGGTAAGCGTGTTTTATTATTATTATTATAATTTTTATTTTCTTTGATTTCTGGCGTTTACACATTTCTTTCCGGGTCCCGCCCAGTGACCTAAGGTTAGAAATGGCGTCATGACACTTTCCACTGACAAAAAAAAAAAAAAAAAATTACATAGATAAAGCCCTTCGTAAGGTGTGGGCTGCACTTGTCAGAACAATTTTTTGTATCTCCTTGAGGCATGGACCTCCAGGAATCCCTTCAATTAGTCTACTGGAATCTTTTTCAACCAGTCCTAGGGCTCCAACTACAACAGGGATTGTTGATGTTCCCATATGCCACATTTTCGAGAAGGCCAGAAATGACTTCATGGCATTTCCACTGATCATTTTTTGTAACCCCGTCTAAAAAAAGAAAATCACTAAGATCCCACACATTTTGCATAAATAAAGCTCTTTGTAACGTGTTAGATGTACTTAGCTCACACATTACGAAGAGCTTTTTCTATGTAGAATGTTTGTGATCTTACGGTTATTATTATTATTATTATTAAGGCCCATAATTTCTATTGGATTTGAAATCTTCCCATTCCAAGCCCGTCTCTGTTGTTTTCTCTATTAGCTCGTATACCACATTGTGCTAAGATTGCTTTTGCAATAATCGTTGATGATGTAGAGTCTGGTTTTAGATTCACCGTCGGAAAGAGATCAATGCGCTCTCAATGTATTTTCTTTATCGTGAATCTTTTTTTCTCTTCTGATCATACCGGTATTTATTAAGTCGAAATTTTGGCTAGATTGAACTACAAGTACGTTCAAATTGTTGCTATGCCAACTCCATAACTTCCTCGTTTATGTAATTTTTCAGCACCCTTCTCGGTTTTCTCATGTCTCCCCTTCATTTGCGGTGAAATTGTCCAGCATCCACTGCCATATACGAGTATTCATATTACACATCAATTTTTTTCGACGTTTCTTCTGATATTTTCCGAACTCTTGTGGCTTATACACTGACATTTATCACAGGATTTGTTCACTTACGAGAAAACAAAATCAAGAAAAAAAGGGATCCGATAAGAAGCGCTGTTTTGAACATTATTAAACCAGAAGGAGATCATCAGTTTATTAAAACTGCCGATTCCGAATCGAGAAACTACCTTTATTTATGGAATTTAACGTCCGATGAACTGCGTACTGAAGGAAACGCCCCCGAGTGCACTCTGCCCAAGGACAAGACGCAACTGAGAGATGATAAATAAACATATTACAAACTACTCAAAAGAGTAATTTACACACTAGATCAATTACGACTAAATAGCGCGCTCCATACTTTTGGCATTGTGCCACACCTATGTCACGCTTAGTAAATTGCTATAACAGATAGAAATAAGAAAGTAGAAGTCATGAAATAACAACATTGGAAAGTGATATGTCCTGGAAAGGGATATATTTGTTCATATTGGTTTTGGACTACAGTAAAGGACAATGTAACCATTATGGACTGGTCCTCGTTGTGTTAGACAATAGGCGTAAATATGCAGCCAATAAAAATACCTCCACATCACGCGTTTGACACCAGCCAATCATATTAAAAGGGGAAGCCAAGTGTATGCATATTCATTATATCAGAAAGGATGAGACTATGTGTTTAAAAAGCAAATAAAATACTACGTGTTTAAAAAGCAAATAAAATACTTTTATTATTGAAGGAAATCACCACACACGTCACTGCCTGCTATAGTGATTTTCCAAGCGTAGCTTAGATATGGCTCAAGGCTGAAAGTAAGGGGCACCCAGTGAGGATCGAACTCACTACTCAGTTGTAATTGTTCTAGCGAGACAAGCTTGCTAACCATTACACCATCTCGAAGTCCCCAACATCACTGCCTGATACAACCTGACCCTACTCGATTCCAACTTACGTCAATATTCGTTTTTTTTTCCGACCGAGGGATTCTTTTAACACAAGTCCAAACAATTTTTTTTCAGTTTTTGAGCTATCGTATGGTGTCGCGTGGTTAATAGTATTACCTAGAAAAGATCGTTGACCCCCACGTCTGAGAGGTTTTATGAAATTTGGCTGGGATAGTTTGCCTTATCTAAAAATCTGACTGAAAAATCCTAGCATTCAAAAAAAAGAAAAGAAAAGATATCTGTTACACTTGCAGATTCAAAGAAGGTTTCAGAATAAATCTGCAAGTTATTTCTAGAAGTGGCAG
This sequence comes from Acanthosepion pharaonis, assembly GCA_903632075.3. Lineage (NCBI taxonomy): Eukaryota > Metazoa > Mollusca > Cephalopoda > Sepiida > Sepiidae > Acanthosepion > Acanthosepion pharaonis. Next base: position 1,827,652 of record CAHIKZ030000224.1, read on the forward strand.
TTCCGGTTGCACTAGTTAAACATTTGACGAGAAACAGCGGAGTCGGGCGGGGTGAATTGATAGTAAGATTATGGTAGTTGATTTAGCCTTAAAAGCAAACGCCCAGAAAAAATAAATATTTCAACTTGAAGGGAAACGATACCTTATTTATCTCAGGCTGGTGCACCAGAATCCTACACACTTGCATATATATATATATATATATATATATATATATATATATATATATATATATGTCATTCACAGACATACTGTTTCGCTGTATTACAGCTCATCACTGTGACTAGACGTTCGGTTACCTCTAGCTAGGTTAAAACCCGACTGAATTGGCGTCAGTCGAAAATTCTACCTCTTAGCTGGTTTGTAACAGCGAAATTGTTCAAAATCGTGTAACACCAAAATTGTCCATTTGTTAGATTAAGCTTTGAACCGTTGTATCTTAGAAATGATTAAAGATATCTTACTGGAATTCTCCGATGTATTTATAACACTATTTATTGGACTCAACTTTGGACAATAAGAATCTATTTAGCTCTAAGTTGAAGTGATAATCCCTCATTTTCCTCTCAGCATTGCTCAATTAGGATGATGCAGAAGGGCTGACACAAAACGATTTTACCCTGTTCCCTTTCTAGCTGAAGAACTCAAAGGGGTTTTCAATGATTCTTCCGACAAATGGTGTCAAGTTGGTTAAACGATTTATCTCAAAACCTGATAAAAAGAAATTATATTAAACATTTTGTTGGATAGACAATTATCACATGCCGTTACACGAGTTGTACAATTTTGCTGTTACACCCGATACACACACACACACACACACACACACACACACACACACACATATATATATACATATATATATACATATATATATATATATATATGGGATAAGGATATATGAATTTTTATATGTCAAGGACAGTTTTGAAGTAAACATATATGACAAAGTGGAAAATTTTCGACCTTTAGGATTTCATCGGATTAGGTTTCTTTGAGATTTTGTGTATTTTTTTAAAAGCATGTGTAGCCGCATCAACGTAAACAAATTTTGACCGATGAAGTCCAAAAGGTCGAAACGCACTACACGAAAACTTTTGCCCACTTTGTAATATATATATATATATATATATATATTATAAAATTATAGTTTTTAGGCATGCCATTTTTATGGGTTAAAGTGCTCAATATTAGCGTATGTAAATGTAAAACAAGGCATTGAGAATAACATCGGAGGAACATTTTTAAAATTAATTAGAATCCCCTTTGGTGCTTCAAACAATACGTGTAAAATATTTCATAAAAATAATGTAAAGTTAGTTATTGGAGGAGGAAAAATATGAAAAAAATAATCACAATAAAACCAGCGCAATGATATTAAGGGTGAACAAAATAAACGTAGGTATAATTATAGAATTAAAAGCACCTGTTCTATGGAAGGTAATTATGTGGCAGAAAATAGAGTATATCTAGCGAAAGAGTAAGTAGAAAATAGCAATAATGCTAATGAGAAGAGGCTATATATTGGCGCCACTGAAAATGAATGGAAGAAGAGATATTATAACCAGAGGCTAAGTTTCAAACATAGTAATTTAGAAAATGCCAAAGTACTGTCAGTCTATTACTGGAAAATTAAAAGTGAAGCGGCTAGGTCTCCAAAAATGACTAAGAAAATTCTTAGGAAATATGTATGAAAATAGCAGTGATACGTATAAGCTATGCCTAGAAGAAAAGCTTGCTATATAAAGTTTGAGCCGGGATATTAGAAAGTTAAACAAAAAGTCGGAATTAATCAGTAGGTGCCGGCATTGTATAAAAAATTTACTGTGTCACGTGTCCCCCACGTTTTCGATTAGTGTAGTGGGCTCAACAAGGTCCATACACGGGTTCTTTTTCTTTGCTTCTTTTCTTTCCCACCGCGTGAGAGCGATTGATTTACGCCATTTTGGTTCGTTTTAATTTCTTCCCGTGGTGCAATAAGTTACTTCATATTACTGGACTTTAATATAGATGCTAGGCCTTTCCTTCTTTCATTTGTGTTCCTCCTCTATAAACCTTTACACTTATATTATAATTTATAACTTTTCCCTACTTTAAGATCTCCCCAACTCTCTTTCCATTAATGCCTTACAGCCTTTTATTTATATATTTTCAAGTTATTTTTAAAACACCTTGTTATTCCCGTTTTAATTTAAAATTAATATTTCATTATTCATATAACGCCAAATTAATGTCAGAAGGTTAATATTCCGATTTAATTTTTATAAAACTTTTCCCTTTAAGACAAATAACTTCCACTCTCCACCTATCCCTGCCACGTGCCTTTTGTCTGCCTGAAACATTGAAATGGATATAGTCTGTATTAGTTTTTCAACTAGTTGTTTTTTATTTATCAGGTCATCCCATAAGTTCTGTTCGAATTTTAACTTTTTGTTAAAATGAACGAAATTTAAAGAGTATTTTATAATGTCTAATGGAGCTGAACATTATTTTTATGTTTAGATGCATTTAAACTGATCAAATTTTATTTCAGAGCACAATAAAATTAAATTTTGTTTGATTAAAACCCTGCTAACATGGAAGTACCCAAGAATCATTTGAGGCACATAAGGCTTTATGAGTTCAAGAAAGGAAACTCAGCAGCCGAAGCGGCTAGAAACATTCACTCAGTTTATGGAGAGGAATGTGTGAATGAAAGAACTTGCAGAAGATGGTTTGCAAAATTCAGAGGTGGAGATCAAACCGGACGTCCATTTGAGATTGATGAAAAGCTTCTTGAGGCAAATCCTGCTTTATCAGTTGAGGAATTGGCAGTGGTTCTCAGTTCAAACCATACAACTGTTCATCATCATCTTCAACAACTTGGAAAAGTTCCTAAACTTGGAAAATGGGTGCCTCATGAATTGTCTGAAAACAACCTCAAATCCGAGTTGACATCTGCTCTTCTCTCCATTCTCGCCAACTTTTTTCACCTTTTTGGATAGACTTGTGACTGGCGACGAAAATGGATATTTTATCGAAATATTAAGCGTCGTACACAGTGGCTTGGTAAAGGGAAGGACCCCAGCCACAGCCGAGAAGGGAACTTCATGGGCAAAGGTTCTTCTTTCAATCTGGTGGGATCGCCAAAGAATAATCCACTTTGAATTCTTACCACCTAATGCAACAATTAATGCTCAAATATACTGTCAGCAATTAGAGCGTTTGAACCAAGCTTTGAGAAAAAAAGACCTGCTCTAGTGAATCGAAAATGGATGATGTTTCATCAGGACAATGCGCGACCCCACAGCAAGAATCACGTCACAAAAGATCGAAGAACTTGCTTGGGGAAAATTCCTCATCCACCTTATTCTCCCGATCTTGCTCTTTCAGACTACCATATATATATATATATATATATATATATATATATATATATATATATATATACTATTCTTTCTTATCCACAGGAAATGTATTCGAAAACACTCGGCAGCCTGAAAGCGGCGTATAATATAATATTTTTATATACAGATATGTCATTGCATAGCAGTAAGTATGCATAATAGTAGGTGGCACCACCTTAACTTGGCGTCATGGAAATGCCCAGACCTATATCAGTTGATTTCTGACATCTGGTGAGTCAGTGTGAACACTGGTGTGGTTACTCATGGCAAGCCGGTATCTAATATAGGTTTTCGTACGAGACGTAACAGTGAGTGTCACACAGATGCAACATTCATTTTCTGCAGTCGTGGGGACCATCTGTTTATTTACGGTGTCACTTGTGTACGGCGAATACCCGATGATGGAAGGCATTATCGCTTACCAGTAACCCTTTGCGTCTTAGTCGCATTATCACCTTGCTTGGAGTGAATCGATTAAAAAAAAAAAAAAACAAACAACATCCTTTGGTTTAAGACGACGAACCTGACTGAACTGGATTCTAAGTGTGCCATTTCAAACTTTCATGAAAAGATGCAGCATGATTTTTAAATACGAGACGATACGAGACTATACGAGACTCTATGAGGCAAAAACCTACGCAACTAACAAAAATGAGAAGACCTGATAAATAAATGAAATAAAAAATATGCGTTTTTAAAGCCATTTTCAGTCAGCAGTCAGATCGTTATCCCTTAGAGTAGGTTGCCATTATAAAAGAGTTTTCTCGTATTTGTTTATTTGTGAAAAACCTCGTACGATATTATTCAGTAATGCACATGTCTGTGTCGGACGAAAAACGTTTGGCACTTTAGAATTTTATTTGCAACAGAATTCCAATTACAAAGCGGTTATTGTTGATAATTCGCGTGGATTTGTAGCCAAAGAAAAACGAAACAGGCGTCTTTTGAGTAGAATCTTTAATACTCTAAATATATATTAACAAATTAGCTTAGTCACGTTTCTCAACGGGATTTTAGAATAAGTAGAGGTCAATTTTATCTATCTATCTATCTATCTATCTATCTATCTATCTATCTATCTATCTATCTGCTTAGTCACATTACGTTGAAACACTGGTTCGTGTACGGTCACCGATCAAGGAAATTAGGGCTTGGTCAGTACAGACATGACTGACTGCTTGCAAACATCAGATGCTGTGGGTGGTGTAATGGATAATGGCTCCGAATTGTAAATCGAAGAGCCGAGTTCCAATTTTCGTTGGATTTGCTATATTCACTTAAGCGCAAATACTCTTGGGAAAGCTATGAATTCACCGCTTCTTCCCCCACATATGGGTTAATTAGTAGGACTAAACCAGATTGTAAGAATTTTTTGGTGGATGATAAATCTAACAAGATATTCTAAATATCTAAATATTTTATGGCTATAAATAACCTGCAAACGATTGATAAGCCGTAGAAACGAATCTATCTATCTATCTATCTATCTATCTATCTATCTATCTATCTATCTATCTATTGCGCTTATCAGTCTGTGCTCTCGAGAAAACTTAATAAAGAAAATTTGATCGTGAGAGAACACATTTTTTGAGATTTTCCCGGTGCGCAGGCCGATGAGCGTAATACACAAAAAGAAAAATATAGGGCGTCTGTTTTAAATACGGGTATCCATATATACAGGGTGAACCAGAAGTAGGTAGACAGTAGGTTGAATAGGGTTTGTCTTATTATATATCTTGTATATTATAACTATGGTGTTTGTGTTATATTAAATTTTATAACTAAACTAGCAGCATGGCCCGGCGTTGCCCGTGCTTGATGCAAAAATCGTACGACTCATACAGCAATCGCTATCACTTGACTTAAAATATTTTTGTCCTTTTTTGCCTTTAAAGGAGTGCCCTTTGCTGTGCTGATCTTGCTACATGCCTTACTTCTTGCCTATCTCACACTGCGAATTTTTTCTAAGCTCTATACTAAACATTAAATCTGTTACGAAAAAGAACTAAACAAAATGAACATAAAACAATCAGCTTTACAAAAGGACTCGTAACTGGAAAACCGAATGAAAAAAGAATGTTAACAACAAACTTTTTTCACACTCAACCCAGTTCTGCGGAACCAGAATCAACGTTGAGTTTAAGCAAGCGAATGATCCAATTGGAGTAAACGTAAATGTTTAAATATGGAGACAAAGCCGAAACGTTGTGATAAATATGGCGACAAAGATGAGCACAATAAAGTCCGAATAATAAATAAATATATATATATATATATATATATATATATATATATATATATATAAAAACTATATATATATATGAAAAGTATATATATACATTATGAAAACTATATATATATAGAAAGCTATATATATATATATATATATATATATATATATATATATATATGAAATCTACATATATATATATATATATATATATATACACTCTATATATTTATAGACACACAATATATATATATATATATATATATATATATATATATATATATATATATATAGGCAGAATATTTTCATTCAAGCATGTTTGGTCGAATAATCTAGACATAATATGTCAATTTTTATTTTAATCATTTCAAATTCATGTATCAATTTATTAATGTTGCCATAAAACTCATTATGGAAGGCGACGTAGTTCTTGTTGTTCCTTTTATTTTCCCAAATACTTTCAAACTCAACCGAGATCATTTTAAGGGGTGAATTGCTAAGACAAAAACTAATGTTATAGAATGTTGTGAATTTCTTTTTTTTTTTTTTTTTTTTTGTAAATTCTCATGAAACCCGCTCTTTTCATTCAAAAGTTAAAGTTATCAAGGGAGGTAACTTATTTGTATATATTTTAAAGAATTACAATTCAAGTATTTTAAAATATTGCTTTTATCATTGTAATTTAAAAAAAAAAACAATACAATTAAAGTATTTTAAAACCTCGCTGTTATAGACATTTTAAAATATTGTTGCTATATGCATAATTACTCTTATTTATTGTTGGTTGTAATTTTTATAATCAGAACCGTCTTGTGGCTTCCGGTTGTTAAACATGAAAAAGAATAAGTGAAAGGTTATATGTCTCGTTAAACATTGTATATGTAACTCCCGGCGCTTCTCAGTGTCGATTGACAGCCAGAACCCCCTGATGTTTAGATACGCCGACATCAATTGTATTTTAAACACGTACGTTGTGTATATATCCTTTTATCATTCATTGATGAAGTCGTTTCGAAAGAAGCGCGTCGTATTTGTACCTTCCCGGCTCACCAAAAGATTGAATGAATGGTGTTTTGTTTACACAGTCACCTTCGCTATTGGCTAACAATTTATTTCTGTAAGCTCCGCTCGGATCAATATTTGTTTCGCCATTGTTGGCGGCTCATATAACGGGTGTAATAGCAAAATTGTTCGAATCGTGTAACAACATAACTGGCCCTCATACAAAATGTTTAATATCTAAAAATTCACTAAACTAAATGAGTTTCTTTTTACCAGGTTTTCAGATGAGCCAACTTGACACCATTTGTCGTAAGAATCATTGAAAATCCTTTGAATCATTCAGCTAGAAAGAGAACATGTTAAAATCGTTTTGTGTCATCCCCAGTATGTCTTCCCTAACTGAGCAATAACGAGAGGAAAATGATCATTTAGGCCTTCAGTAATGGTACCAACATTCATACTCTGACTTCCAGCTTCAAAGTCCATTCAAGAACCATGAGGAGGACGGTGAATAAGTAGGAACAGTAGCGAGGAAAACTGTATGTGGAAGTCACAACAGGAAGAGAAATCATCATTTCAAGTAGAGCTAAAAAGAACAATTAGAAAAGATCCAACTCAATCCATAAGACATTTTGGCAGGTGAGAAAGGAGTTTCAGCTATGACAGTCCAAAGAGCCGTGGAAAAATAATTGAAAATAAAATCGTACATGAAACGTGTGAGGCACCTTGTTACTCCAGGACAGAAAGTTAGAAAGTTAGAGAGGGCGAGAATCATCTATGTCTATAATTCTCAAAATGTGTGTGTGTGTGATCGGATGTTGTTTATACATTTCCAGTTATCATCCGATTTTGATGAATTTTTTTTTTGTCTGATAGATAATTTTTCAGTGCCGGTTTTGAGTCCAAATTGTTGGCGACAATGGCTCTCCACTACTTCCTGTCCATTTTAACTCTCAGCAACGTTTTATTATTTACTATCTGTTCTTGGATATATATCTTGCATAAAAAATAAATAGTTTAAATTATTATAATAATATAATTTATTATTCTACAGTTCTCTGTTCAGGGCCACCCCGCCCATTCAAATTGTTCACCCTCCATTTGGAGATGTGTCTCAGTTGCACCTAAATTTTGTTATTAATATTGATTTTAGGGTGGGCTGACTTTAAACTTAAACTGCTCCAACTGAACGGCAAAAATTTCCAGTAATGAAAGACCCGGTTAAAAACGGATTATACCGCTAGTTTTGAATAAGTTTGAAAATGATGCTGAAATAATACATATATATATATACACACACACACACACACACACACACACATATATATATATATATATATATATATATATATATATATATATATATATATATATATATATTAACTAGTTCAATCCTTCATGAGATTCCGATTCTTAGCTATGATTAAATAATGATGAACATTTCGTTTATGATCGATTGCATCAAGATTCTTCTGTTAAGCTTGAAGAGTAATTATTCATTCTTTTGGCTCACAGAAGAGTCCAAAATCTCGGAAAATTCCAGTAGGATATCTTTAATTAGTTCTAAGATAGAACAGTTTAAAGCTTAATCTAACAAATGGCCAGTTTTGCTGTTACAGGATTTGGATAATTTTGCTATTATGCCAGGTATTGAGGAAGAAGAAAAAGCACACATAAAAGTATAAACTGAGAATTTAAGACCTTTATATAAAGATAAAACAGTAGTAAAAATATAACATTATAGAATTTGGAGATTTTTGGCTTTTTTCATGTTGATTCGAATGTCTGAAATTACTGAAGCTTTAAAGAACGTATCGTGATAATTATGGTGTTGGAAATACTAAATAGTAAAGTCCCCGGTTTTAGTAATTCTGACGTGGGTACAGATATGTAGCAAAACAGACATAATAAAATGTACAGACAGCAAAACGTAAATAAACATTTTATTTTCTTGAAAGCGAACTCACTAAACGTAGAAATATGCTTCTTTTTCTTCGTGTTCCGCATTCCCTCATGACAGAGACGATGATGGCTCTCCACTGTTTCCTGTCCCTTGCATATCTAAATACATTATGTCTTTTCTTTATGTCTAAACCCTCTTCCGCTATCCATCTTCTCAAACTCTTCAAGTATATTATTGTTTTCCTTCTTGCCTTCAAATCTGTTCTGTGAGTATCAAGTTTTCCAAGCACTCTTTCCTCATTATGCGTCCGAGAAATTTCAAATTGTCTCTTCCTGATGTCAAGTTTTGAGTTTTATTTTTGTTTCTATTCTCTGTAAAGGCTCGTTGTTGCTAACATGTTCGGCCCATTGCATTCTGGGCAACTTTCTGTAGAACCACATTTCTGTCGCTTCTAATCTCTTCCTCCATTTTTGAGGAGATTTCCCAGCATTCACTGCCATAAAGTAAGAGTTCAGTACTCTTCTCTTGATTTCTAACGAAGTTTTTCTATCTCTTAATATTCTGCTACGTTTTTGGAAGACATCTTTGGCTAAATCCGCTTTGACTCAAAAGCCTGGTGCGCCATGTTTTTAAGGGGTGTATTTTCCTAGCTGCCAGAAAAGCTTCTGTTTGTGGCGTCTACCGACACAGAGTACAGAGTGGGCTTCATTGATTGGCCGTTTATGGTCACGTGACAACGAAGTTAAGCCAGCAGATATATTTGATGGCGTTTTGTGATAAAAAGAAAGAATCAGGTTTTAATATTTTAACATTTATGGATCTTTTACTTTAAACAATTTATGTATATTTATGAATTTATTGAAGAAATATATAGTAACATTAATTCCGCACTGGATCTCACCAAGCAAATCTCCCCCTCCTCTTTCTTCTTGTAGTAGTAGTAGTAGTAGTAGTAGTTGTAGTAGCTGTATTAAGTTACAGTCCACGCCGTCTGTCAAACTCTCTGCATTAGCAGAGAGGAACCCGGACGAAGCTTTGCCGAAGGGCAAGTTTCGTTCGGGAGATATGACAGCTCTCGAACTCGCCTAGGCGAGTGGAAGGCTATATTTTTTGGCCGGGCCTACGGGCTCCGGGTGACCACGTAAAACTCGGCCTTGTGCCACATGCGACCCCACGTGGGGGGACAGCTAAATATTGTAGTTGTAGTAGTGGTGGAATAATTAATCACCCACAAGTCCCCGAAGGCGCTTTTTGAACTCTATAAAGACATGTAGTAAAAAAAACTCGCGTACCCAGAAGGCTAGGCGAGAAAAATTCTCACTGTACAAGATCATGTCTCTTGTTCTATTTCTCGATATAAAGAGACAATTCGTTGACTGTTTTCGCCTCGTCTCATCCCTTCAACTCCTCGAATGTTTAACGTATTTGACCTTTAGTACTGTAACACAGATTGTCGAATGCGGGATACGGAATTCGACACAAGAGTGTAAGCTGTTTGAAAGCACAGAGTGCGTGACTTCTCGACCTCCTCATAAACAAATCTCAAATTCAAAACTAAACTTTCTGAAGCGGCGAGATTTCTCAAATAATATTCAGCACTTAAACTGTAACAGTGTGTTGAATAAAATTTTAATTATTTATATTGTTCGGACTGTGGTCCTCGTCTTTATTGCCATATTCACGACGTTTCAGCCGTTGTATGCCCCGGCCTTCTTCAGGTGACTGGAATTTCGAACTGAACCTTTTTTTTTTTTCGTCCACCGGGGTAGATTGTTCTAGTTCCACGTGACATGCCTTTTCCGGGTGTCTCAGTTATTTCCCTTTAAACCAACTCTTCAAGTTTTTGTCTCCCACTGCAGTATCCAGGTATTGGACACAAAACATTTGGGGGTCAAGTCATTGGATTCAACCAACGCTTTTATCGCTTAGCTGGACTAAATAAAGGGTTCAGTTCGAAATTCCAATGACCTGAAGAAGGCCGACGCGTACATCGGCCGAACCGTCGTGAATATAGCAATAAAGATGAGGACAACAGTCCGAACACTGTACATAATATAAATAATTACAATACCGAAATAGATAAAAATTTAAACAAATACTACTGCTTGTTAGTGGTTATGCAGTTCGGATTCCGGTCGAGGTTTTCACGTTCAATTTAGCTAATCGCGCAAACTGTCAGCAAATCGAATCACTTTACTGCCAACACTGCATTTCAACTTACTTAATCATAGTACAGACAATGTTAAAATTCTCTTTCTAGCGTTTTCTTTGAATTCACTAAGCATTCGTTGGAAATTCGAAATCAGTTACATTCTCAAGCTTAATACACACAATTTAGGAATAAAAAAGGACTTAAGAATTTTCAATGGTCATATACGTTTGTATGAACGGCAGCATTATTTAATAGTGGAATAGGTCCTAGGATATAGCCGTAATTTTTATACTGATAAACCTCTCGAACAAATAGAGCGTTTTCCATACCTAGGAAGCCTTTTATCAAACAAGTGCACCTCAGAAAAGGATGTGAAATACAGAATTGGAGCTGCATACAGGAAATTTGCAAAGTGAATCAAACGCATCTTCAGCAACAGAGATCTGAACTTAATAACAAAAATTATGGTCTATAATTCTTTTGTCATTTCATCTTTGCTAGATGGTTGCAAAACCTGGAATATATTTCGTCACGACATCCAAAAATTTGACCGATTTATGAACAACTTTGCTATGGCCTACCATTGTTTTGGCCTTACAGAAAACATCAAGAGAACCAAGGTTCTTGCACAGACAACCCCAAATGCCATCTTACCAGATTTTGATATTACCATCTGTGATACAGCTCTAGAACAAATAGTGCATTTTCCATATCTAAGCAGCCTTTTATCACATAAGTAAACCTCAGAAAAGGATGTGAAGCACATAATTAGAGCTGCATAAAGGGCATTTGAAAAGCTAATCAAACTTGTCTTCAAGAATAAAGATCTGAACATAACAATAAAAACTACAGTCTATAATTCTTTTGTCATTTCATCTTTGCTATATGGTTGTGAAACATGGACTCTGTATCATTGTGACATCCAAAAATTAGAACCATTTGACAAGCAAAAACTTAATTCAATCTTGAACATCATATGGAATTTCTATCTGACCAACACAAAATCCTGGAAAAAGTCAATAGTCAAAGCATTGAATCATTGATCATTAAACATGGTTTTCAACGTTCAGGATATGTAGTAAGAATGGAAGAGTCAAGGCTTCCACCTAAAGTCTTATTCAGTGAGCTCACTTCAGGAAAAACACCATCTGGATTCCCCTCTTCGAAGATACAAAAACTAACTCAAAACCACACTATTCAATTATTTCAATTATTGTTTGCAAATAACTTTCTTCCTTACTTAAAGTTTTTACACACCAGTAATAGTCTAATTTTTATATTTTAATCATCTTAAAATTTTTAAAATGTCTTCTAAAATTCTCAGATCATTAGTAAGCATCTATGCAGATGATTTCACAATTTATAAACACAATCTGTGAACAACTTTGCTATGGCCTACCATTTTTTTGGCCTTACAGAAAACATCAAGAGAACTAAGGTCCTTGCACAGCCAACCCCAAATACCATCTTATCAGATGTTGGAGCGGAGGGATAATGTTTGAGGTTTCTCTTTTTCGCCATAAGGAGAGACAAACCTTAAAATTCGTGACATAAATGCTAGATTTATCGATTTGTACATCCATACATCAGGAATTGTGCGCGTAATCACACATACAGAAACAAATTGAAATTCTTTTAAAAATATTCGGGGTCGTCAGCTTGTAATAAGCTTTATAATATACTAGCAGTAGAGCCCGGCGTTGCCCGAGGATGTAACAATAAGTGATAGATCAAGTATCGACCATCATAAAGACTGAAAAATAAAATTGACAAAGATTATTGTTTAAGGTTGACGGACACGCATGTCTTAATTAGTTTTTCTTTTTTTTTTTTTTTTTTACGAATTGGTCAAACTCAAACAAAAACATTGTTTTCAATCGTTATGAGTCTATCGATTGAATAGAATTTTATTATAAACAATTGTCTTGTAAATGGAATTTTTAAAGCATTCTGAATGTAAAAGTAAAGAAAAAAGTGTGCAAGACAATAAGAAACACTTCCTGCCGAAAAAAAAAATGAAGTTTTGTTGAAATCGGTTGAAAAATGTAGGAAATCCGATCCCATATATAAACTAACACACACACACAAACAAACAACCTGGGTTTTATAATAAGTATAATTCGATATGAGTTGTCTCCCTTTCATTCTGGCGACAGAATCGTGTTTTATCGTGTTTTCAAATTAATTTCATGTAAAAATAATTGTCTTTTTACCAATTTTTGGTGCTGTCAGAACCACCGCAAGGTAATTTTACGTAGTCCTGTGAAGTTTTGTTGAAATCTGTTGAAAAATGTAGGAAATCCGATCCAATATATAAACGTACAGACACATACAATCTGCGTTTTATAATGAGTAAGATGATTAGGAAATATAGTTTTGCTTAATATTTCCTAAGAATTATCTCAATGAAAATGAATTTTAAAAGCTTTATAAATTATTCAATTTAAAATTGTAAAAAAATGAAAATAAAACTTGTAAAAATTCATTTTTCGTTGAAAAACAATTCTTCAGACAATATTGTTTTTAATATATAGTATTCATAAAAAAATTAAAAGCTTCTCTAGTTAAATAATATCTGTGTTGTTTTATTGTGTTTTTATTTTTCGATTCAGTACGGATTTTCGGTAAGACCGATTTTGCAAAAAAAAAATTGGTGATTTATATTCTTCAAAGAATTCTGCTTTTGCTTTTATTCACCGAGATAAATTTTCTCGGTGAATTTCCCAAGTTTTCATAAAATTAAGTAAGGGGCTAAAACACGTAAACAAAAAAATTACCAAGTTTTTCTAATAAAAAAAATTCAAAAACAATTTCATTCATTTGTGAATAAGTGCTGAAAATTTCAATTTGAAAATCCAACAATCCATTATTTAATTTTTGCAAGAAAAGGCAGAAATATGCTATTTTAAAATTAGTACATCCGCTGACGCAAGAAAAAAGGAATCAAAAATTTAATTAAATAATAAAAAACATACTTTGATCGTTCGTCTTAATAATAACATAATGATTTTGAGGATAAAACTATGTTTTCATTACGTTTGGAGCATGTTTTCATCACGGTATGCTGAATTTTAGCGATCTCGTGGAGGTACCTACCTAAGAGCAAATACACTTGAGAAAAAAAATGATCTACCTCTTCTCCCTTAGCTACGGTTTAAATAGAAGGATTGTATTTGGAAAGAAAAATCATTTTTTTTTCTTAAATATTGTTAACGCAATATTCATTCACAAAAAAAAAAAAAATCTTTTTCCTTCTTTTAATCATTTTCCTCCAAGAACTAAATCAACAAATACACGAGAGCTTACTGAAACACTATTAAGAAGAGAGAAACATATAAAAACAGGAATTAGGACGACATCAGATAACGATTGATATTGTAACTCATTTTTTTTAAGTTGACTGGGAAGCAAAATGCCGGGAAAAGGGTTCCAAAAGCGAGACGTGCAGAAGAAGAAATTGTTAGTATCTGTCTATATTTCTGAGATGAGGTATTATGTACACTATTTACATTATTCGGACTACCATCCTCATCTTTGTCGCCATATTTATAACGCTCCCGTCTTCTTCAGGTAGTTGGAATGTCGAACTGAACCCTTTATTTCGCTCACTGGGATAGAATGTTCTAGTTCCACGTGCCATGTCTAATGAATGTCAGTTATCAGTTATCGCCTGTTAATTCCCCTCTCCAAGTTATCCACTGCCTTAACCAGGTATGGAACTCACACTCTTTTGGGTCCTGTCACTGGATCTAACCAACGCCTTTATCCACTGTGCTATGTTCCCTTGAAGACATCTGTTTATGAATTTCTGGGTATTATAAACCTAATGTTATCAGTGTGAGTTCAATGACTGGTTAGGGAGGTGGAGAACTTGGAGAGGGGAATTAACAGGGGATAACTGATAACTGGCATCCATTAGACATGGGGCGTGGAACTAGAACAGTCTACCCCAGTGAGCAAAATAAAGGGTTCGATTCGACATTCCATCCACCTGACGAAGACCGGAGCGTACAACGGCCGAAACGTTGTGATAAATATGGCGACAAAGATGAAGACAATAGTCCAAATAATGTAAATAGTGTAAGAAATTGTTAGCATAGAACTTACGGTTACAGCTCGCCATTTCACTTGAAAAATGATGAAACCTCACCGCCAATGCAGTACATACAAAATATATTTCGGCTTTAAGTAATCCACAAAAGGTTGATACACCGTCAAAAACAAACCAACTAAACAAGCATACACCAGATCACCGACTGTTTTACAATCTTCCTTTATATATGTTATACGTGAACATACCTATTCTATTGTTAATAGACTGTGGCACCATGCATACCTGACGAGCTGAGAGAAATATTCATAGATATATGATTTGTTTTTTTTTCACGGTTTATCAACCATTTAATAATTATTTGGGGCCAAAAGAATGTTTTGGGTTTTAAGAACAATTCTTTCTTTACATTCAAGCGATCTGGAAGAAAGAAGGAGAAAACGAAGAAGAAAGAAAGAACACATAATACGAAAACAGGTCATAGGCGAGCACACACAGGCACGCTGACAGATACCAGGTGTCGAAAAATAACAGGTCAAGCACCTGACCTACTTCCGTGTCCACGAAAAATGGAAGTTTGTTATCGGTTGGATGTCACCCAAGAGAAAAGAAAGAAATTGGGAAAAGAAGAAAAAAAAGAAAAAAAACTCGAACGAAAATTTTTTTTTTTATTTCGATAAGTGACTAAAATAGAGATAATGGAATTGTGTCGTCAAGAAATGTTCGCCAAAGTAAAGTCCGTTTGAAAACGCTAATGTTTTGACAAAACACAGGTGTGGCTGCAGAACCGTGGTTGGATATGAAAACACAGGCCACACAGGTATTCTCACCGACCGGATTCTCTGCGATAATAGAGATTTTTATTATCAGACCTTCGAGCGGAGGGGAAATGAAATATTTTTATTCCGCTTCAGAAAACGCCAACTAGTCTGAGAAATTCCTTTTTTAGATCATATCCAATTAGCGATAAACTGCTTGACAATTGCCACGTGTTAAAAAGCCGAGAGCGTCATCTCGGTCGCTCATGATAAGGGCGGTTTAATTAATATTTTTTTTTTTTTAGCAAGGTAATCCTTCCCAAAACAAAGCCACGGATTGTCCACGCCCGACTAGGACGTAATTGGCTAAATAAATCACATGACATACGAAGGAGGAGGAAAGATACACGACCAGAACCTCATTGGCCGAGAGCGGTCACGTGACGCACGAGGAGAATCAGTCGACACCCCTATCAGAAGTGTAAGTGTGAGGAGCCGATACGAAGAAGCGGGGAAGTTGGTACACGCCCCTCAGAAGCATGGTGAGAAAGTGGGAGTGAGGAAAGAGTTGCCAAAAATGGAAAAGAATGAAAAATCCCTAACCAGAAATAAGAAGGGTGGATACGTATTAAGAATTATCGAAGAATCCCCGACGCCAAACAGACCCACCCCAGTTTTGACGGCGTCAATAAAAAACGAGACCCCAACCGACAGAAATCAGAGCAGCCGCGGACGGCAAGCGGATTGGAACCGCGGACGGCAAGCGGATTGGAACCGCGGACGGCGGAGATGAGTGACCAGGAGTTCAGTTTGTTCGACCCAAGCCGAAGAGAAGAAGTGAGAGCAGCCGCGGACCCTGGCGAGAAGTTTTGAACCTTGGACGACAAGCAGAGATGAGCGCCCAGTGTTGAAACCGCATCAGATAGCTGACCAAGATTCACGCACACTTTTGGACTCTTCTTCAACCAAGAACAAGTAGTTTGAAGAGCGACTTAGAATCAAGACCACAGAAGTAGGTTTTTTTTCGACTTTCGTCCAAAGACACACCGAAACACAAATTTCTTAGAGAGCAGACAACATGAAGCCTTAAAGTTGCCTAGTAAAAGCGTCGTGCCACAATCCACAGAACGGGTCGGAAAGTAGACATAGTCCTATGTACCGAGCAAATAGACATAAAAAGTTTGTTACCTTTTTCTTTGATACGCTGGACCTTATGAGTTTTTATTTTCTTTTCTTTTATACATAATTGTGTGTTATCCCCCCCGTTGGACTCAACTTGCATTACGGCCCCAAGCCCTGTTTGATCTCGTCTGTCTAAGATCAATTCACAACGTGGGTAGGCAGACTGGAGATCAGTGCAGTTACCCTGGTAACGAGGCGTTGGAAGCGGGTTGGGAACGGCGAGGCTGGTATCAATCTAACCAAAGGGTTAGAACGTCACGTTTGGAGCAGCGAGGAGCGAACAGCTGACGCCGTGGCGAAGACGTCACAGTTGGTGCTGTCCGTGACCAGGATATCAGAGCCTGGAGAGCACGTGACGTCACAATTGGCGCCGCGACCGGGATCGAACGACACAGTCGACGCTGCGACCGGGGGACGACGTCACATTGTTAATAGACTCTCTCATATATAATAAGTATAATAGTAGCAGTTGCCAGGGAGCTCAGTGAGTTGGTCAGTCAGTCAGTCGATGTCGGACATTAAAATATCAGCCACCACAACTAGACTGCTGCGTCATTAACTATTATATCAAGTTCCTAACGTTTTGTACGTTGACCTTTTTAGGACCGACTTAGTGAAATACAAGCCTCCACTGTGAAACTACTCTATAACAATATAGAAATCTTTTATTTGTAAGTGTTTGCTTAAAGTTATTAGATTATTTGTAAAATAATCTACAAGAAAGGAGGATAAGGTCGTCTCGATTAATAATGGACGTCTATCTGATTTCATAGCAGACTTATAGAGAAATAAATGAAAAATATTGAACATCAATTGCAAATGGATAGCGGCGGCGATAGTCAAAAGGAAAATAGTAGTTGTGAATAAAACGGGAGAAGGCTCATGGGAAAATGCTGAAAAGGCTAATATTATCTCAGTCCAATCAAACGTGATTCACTACTCAGATAAACGGCAAAGAGAACGCAAATAATACAATGTGGAATCTCATCGAATCTAAACTACACAAGAACGCTGCCAGAAACAAGATCTTCTTTCACGGATGAATACATTCAGATAAACACCGCAGTGTGGTTACTTTCTTGACTATTGGTCGACGAGTTGATTGCAGCGATCCTTCAAAGCTATTACGGATTTGGTTCAGCAGTTCTTCTCAGGCGATTAAGGCTCTCCACAACTTCCTGTCTTTTGTAGCTCTTAATAAATTATGTCTTTTTTTTTTATCTTTCCTTAATCTTGTTCCGTCATCCATTTACTCAAGTTCGCTAATTAGGTTATATGTTCTTTTCCTCTGTCTCTCTTTACTTCAATCTGACCTGTGAGTATCAAATTTTCCAAGCCCTCTTTCCTTATTATGTGTTCTAGACACTTTAACTGTCTATTCCTGATGTTAAATATAAATGTTCTTTTGGATTCTATTTTATCTAAAACTTTGCTGTTGCTCACATGTTCGGCTCACGTTATACGTTTTTTTCCTCTGTCCATCTTGCCTTCAGTTTGTCCTGTGAGCATCAAATTTTCCCAGCTCTTTTCCATAATTATGGGCTCTAGATCTTTCAACTGTCTAATCCTGATATTAAATATAAACGTCCTTTTTTTTATTCAATTTTCTCTAAAACTTTGTCGTTGTTCACGTGTCCGTTCTATGGCATTCTTAGCATCTTTCTGTAGAACCACATTTCTATTGCTTCAAGTCTGAGAGGAGATTGACCAACATTCACTAAAATCTTAAGCTCGGTCATAAGTAAGACAACATTAAAAGACACTGAAATTTAGTAACCGTCTTAAATTGTTAGAATTTCTAAGAGTAAGTTATGTGCTTTGCGGGATACACGCTTAGGCGATCATGTATCTTTCGACACATGACTGACGAAGCTGAAGCTTTTTTTCCCCGCTTTAGTTTGCTATTTCTTTCTGCGGTAGACCAGTTGACATTGACTGGGTGTCTGTTCTACAAGGTGGCAGCTGTTGAGAAACACCTGCTTTCGTCTACCGATTCGCGTACGATCACCGAAGTTAAGCAATGCCTAGATGGGTGACCGCTTGAGAATACCAGTTGCTGTAAGCTTAAATGTGCTGGTTGGTGGAATGAATAATGGTCCGGAAAGCTAATCGAAGATTGTTGGGTTTCTTATATTTATTTATAGCTGGGGGCGGGGAGAAGAAGAGGACTCAAACCTTTCATACCTTTATCTTATTAGCACGTAGGTGAATGTAATGGATTCGACTGGAATTCGAACTCGGCTCTCCGATTCCTCAATCCGAGCCGGTGTCCTTTACTCCACCGTGCCTCCTCCTTTTCTTAATACTAAAATTTAACCAATATGAGGTTCGAGATCCATTTAAGATAGACGATAAATGATAAGAATAAAAGACTAGATGATACGAAGATATTGCGAATAAGGAGATAGATAAGGGCTGAACTTTAAATTAAATCGGTTAAGATTGGGTGTCTGTTCTACAAGGTGGCAGCTCTTGAGAAACACCTGCTTTCGTTTACATCACGTTGAAATACCGATTGCCGTACAATCACCGAAGTTAAGCAATGCCTACATGGGTGACCGCTTGAGAATACCAGCTGCTGTAAGCTTGAATTTGCGGATGGTGGAATGGATAATGGCCCGGAAATGTTAATCGAAGAGCCGAGTTCCAATTCTTGTTGGGTTTGTTATATTCACTTACGTGCAAATACCCTTGGCAAAGGAATGAATCCACCTCTTCTCCCCTCAGCTATGGGTTAATTAGTATTAGCATCACTAAACCATTATTATCTAAAAAAAAAATCCTTATAATCTAAAAATACTTTCTGGCTTTAAATAACCAGCAAAGGGTTGATAAGCCGTAAAAATGAAGACGTAAAAAATCTCTAGAAAAACCTGAGTGGAATTTTCTTCTTACATTTGGAACACGGAGGAATGAAGATGTTTTTATTTCGTGGATGTAGCAGAGCGTGTCTAAACCGCAGAGTTATGAACTGTAGGATCTTAAGAACGGAAGAAATCTGCACATTTGAAACAGTGACAGAGTAGGTATTGTCTTAAGTTCTTTGAATTTCTCTGATGAAGCAGTGTTCTAAATAAGTTCAGAAAAAATATCTTTATTTTTTATTTTTATTTCTTATTTCACCTGTTACGTTGCGTGTTTGTCTCTGGCTTCACGTGCTTTATTGGCAGTTCTTCAGGCCCCAACGCTGCATCACAGACTTTTCATTTCTTTATTTCGGAGAGGGGCCACTGTAGTAGTAGCATCGCTTGTGATAGTAAATGAGAGGAAGAGATATAGTGAGGATGAATCTCAACAGGAAGGTCAGCGCCTTCCCATCAACACGTAGAGGCTTGTCTCAATCTGCTGAGGCCAGACAAGTCAACGAACGTGGGAGCGGATATAGGTCTTCGAACTTTTATTACTGGCGCCATACTGTCTTCGTGCGTTTTATGGCATTATGTTACATTTAAACAAAGACAATCCATCACTGTCAGAATTACACGCCCCCTGTGTTCAAACCACCTTTTCTCAATTCGGGTCGTCAGAGTTCTGACCAGAACGGTAGGGTTTTACCATTCTGTAGGACAAAGTTCACGTTATTTCTATAAGATTGAAGTAAACTGCATAAGTCGAAAATGACAAGTTACTACTGATGAGATTTGAAGTTATGCCCTGTATTGTTAGGAGACCTGGTGATCTACCCTTTTTTTTATCGCTTCTGCTTACTTAAGATTTACAGGATACAAAACCGACCATTCAGTATTCTCATCATATGTCTCTCATAACCGGATACAGGCATAGGGTTACTGAGTCACTAAACACCTAACCGGTTACACACTATATATCCGAAGAGGTATTCGTTCACACATAGCGTGTCATATGACAGCCATCTCTATGCAAGTTAAACCACAACCGATGTCTTCCAGTATGACGGCTCACTTTGTTCACGAACACCTAGACGTTGATTCCATCGGAGGAAGTCTCTGCCAACGCCGATGAATTAAGTCTAAGAAGCCCTCCACCTAGCGATACCGTGTCATCACGCCATTGGCTTTATACATAGTTTTAAAGCCAAGTCTGCCATATTGTGCTGGGTAGGTGTTGACTTTACAAGTGTGTTAATTCTTCTTTTTGTTTTTAATCCAGCTTACTTAACGGACCAGAGATCATCATCCGTAACGACAGAGGTCCCATGACCTGGTGCAGTCGATAAGCCACTAAACAACCGAGTACGTCATTCCATATATCTGGGTTGAAAGTCGAAGAAGTATTCATTCATACATAGCGTGTCGCAGATCAGTAAATCTGGCGGAGTTATTTACAGGTGAGATCACAGTCGATAATTTGAAGTCCCGCCTTGGTCATGGATACCTCGCCGTTGTTTCTACTGGAAGAATGTTCCGCCATCGCTATTGATATAAGTCTAAGAAGCCATAGTCCTAATAATCCACCATCATCCCCACAATTGTTTAAATGCATAGTTGTAAAGCCAAGTCTGGGACATTGTGCTGGATAGGTGTTGGCCTTACAAGAAATTATATCGGCCATTCGACTGGTCTTGTTTTTAATTCTGCCGGTATGTTTAGTTATCGTCCTCACTCGAAAAGACTGGTGGGCGGGGGAAACGTCTGTATATGCTGTCAAAAAAATAAACAACAATGAATAAGATACAAAAGAAAATTAGGAGACAAAAATTTATGGAAAAAATTTGTGATGACAAAGGCGTGTCGCTAGTTCAACTCTCAAGCATTATCCTTGTCAAATAACGCCCAGTCTTCAAGTTGGTAGTAAATCTATCGTAAATTGGGGGGAAAAAATAACTTCGATTTAACTTAAATTAAAATGTCTGCCGTTGAAGTAAATGAAAATGGTTAATTCGTGAGATTGCCGGTCTGAATTTGTAGAAGCTAGCACAATGATCGTAGAGTGACAATAATTGACAATCAATAAGACCAGGTGTTCGTCTGATCGATCAGGGAAGCATAGTTGTAGAAGAAAGAAATTGATTAAAAGGTACATGCGTACATAAGTATGGTCATTTATGAAAAGGTTGAAAGTGATGTGGAAAATTGAGATCAGCATAGGCCAGGAAAATAATGTAATATATGACTATGAATAGATGAGGATATATATAAACAGATTGAGAGATATATATAGATAGATACATAGATATGAACTTATAAAAATGACATAGATGATCAACATATATATATATATATATATATATATAAATTATTAGGAGGATTTGATAATTATATTTAAGTAATTCATCGTTTCGTGATAGTAGCCGTGGCTCCAGGGGACACAGTCCTATGGTTAAAGAGAATCTCAGTAGAGTTCCACCACGGAATATGTGAGCGAGCGGCGAGCGGCGCCATATTGAGTCTGATTTGCAATTTGGATCAGTTGCTTGACAACCTAACTGTCAGGGTTTCAATTCTCGGTAGTGGATGCGCACTGCTGATGAGTCCCAAATATAGGACGAAACGGCCGTCCAGTGCTTTCTGCATTCTGTTGAGGTTTCTTTCAGACTCGATGAATTACTTATATATATATATATATATATATATATATATATATATAAGTGTGTGGTGCGTATTATACCAAATAACCAAGTAATTAGGTATTTGCAACTGTATATGCGTTAGCATGCATACATTAATCTAATATAAGGTGTATACCTGCAGTTAGAGCTAAGAAGTA
>CAHIKZ030000224.1:1855000-1887500 GCA_903632075.3 Acanthosepion pharaonis
TAGTAGTAGCTTACATGTTCTAATGTGACAATATATATATATATATATATATATATATAGTTTATTTAGGCAGCAATCTGTCATTTATACATGTTTCATTAAACATGGCAGACAAAGTACTACGATTAAGCTTTTTATGTAATTTTTCTTGTGTTCGAACAAGTGTTTTCTTTTCTGGACACATACGAGCGCTTTCGGATATGATTTTAGCCATTATCAAGGATGATTTTATTTTTACTTTTAATTGGGTGCATGGGTTATGTGTATGTTTCTAGGGTTATAGAGATTTTTTATTTTATTTTCTGAACACAATTAGCACATTGTGGCCGTGTTCGTAGTTAATATTGTTTGTTTTTTTCTTTTCCTTTCGTCCATTATTTTTAATCTTTTTTACATATGGATGAGGTTATTATGTTTGTATTTTCTACTAGTATGTTTTGGATGGAGTCTGGTAAGTTTGTGTGTATGTTTAAATGGATTCTAATAGAGCTGTGGTCAGATAGGGGCAACGTGAGGCGTCCAGATAGGCATGTAGTAGTGTGACCGATATAATTATTTATGAATTCGGTTTAATCAGGAACACAGTTCCTTAAGGGGCATTTGTACTCATAATGTACGTTCGTTGTAATTTTGATTTCGCTGGTGTGTTGTTATTTGTGAGGATAAGGTTAGCCGTTTTAAAAAATTTGTAGTAGATAATCTGATTTTTGTAAGGGTCAGTTGGGGGTAGTGTATTTCTTTATGATATTTCTAAGCGAAGATTCATCATGTTTGTAGTTGATGAGCATTTGGTTTTTGTAGAAAATAGTTTTGTTATTTTTGATTGTATGTTCACTATCATTGTTATTTACTTTGGGGAGAAATAGTCTAGTTTTTTTGGTCTATAAAGTTGTTAGGGAAACCATTGTTAATTAATGTCTGTTTTACATTATTGTGTTCTTTACGGGAAGAGTAGTCGAGAGGATGAATTCTGGTGTGCTCTTTTTAGGAAGTTTTTTTTTTTTTTATCACGGCCACAATGTGCTAACCATGTTCAGAAAATAAAACTCCTGATAAACCTAGAAACATACACAAAACCCATGCACCCAGTTAAAAAGCAAAAAAAAAAAAATCATCCTTGATAATGGCTATATATAGCCGAAAGCGCTCAGAATTATAGAACATTTGGACAGTTTCTACACACTGTATCCAGAAAATAAAGCAAGAAAACTTAAAATAAAATTAGAAACTATTCGTTTTCCGACAGAAATCGAACCGGTGTCCTATACGGAACCTTGAGCTGATTTGATGTGCTATATCGCTCAACTACAAAAATGCATCTGTTTAGCAAAGTTCAAATTACTATTTATAAACAAAAACTCTTCCACGATATTTCCCGAAAAATCATATCTGCTTATGAAACGTATGTTAACATAAACATTGAAAACATATGAAATGGATTAAGTCTGACAATTGTTTAATATATTTTCTGTTTATACATTTCTTTTAACAGATACAGTCTATTTAAGTAAATGATCTGTCTTTTAAATAAAGAATATATTACATTAACGGCCTGAATGTTTGAGAAATTTCGTAGAAAATATCTTCACGTTCACAACATTAAATTAAAAATAGGGTTCAGTAAAATAGTAGAGCGATAATTATTTATTATCGGATATTCTATTCATGTTCGCGTATTAAATTAATTGTAAAAGTGCTTAATTATCGCTCTGCTATTGTATTGAGACCTATTTTTAAATTAATGCTGAGAATGTTTAAATTTTATTTTTGATTTGTTCTCATTTCATTTGGATATTTGCTCCTCATAAGGTTGAGCACTTTTAATACGTGAACATGGATAGAATACCCGATAAAGAATATATATATATATATATATATATATATATATATATATATATATATATATATGTGTGTGTGTGTTTTTGGCTATCATTCCTTTTTTATACACTTTTCGGTCAAAAAACGACTGGCAAGGCACTACGGGTAAGTTTTTTTTTCATTTACTTTTTCTTGCGTTCATATAATTTTTTTTTTTTTTATCTTATCAGAACATAAATTTTGTCGAAATTGTTTGAATGTTCTGCATGCCCGATCGCTTTCGGCTATTTTCCGGCCATTATCAAGGATGATTTTATTTTTAATTTTAACTGAATGTATGTTTTTTTTTTTTTTGTCCATGTATGCATCTAGAGTTATAGGGGGTGTTTTTATTTTCCAAACACGGTCAGTTTTATTTTCCAAACACGGCCAGCCGTATTCATAGTTGATGTTATTAAGTGTTGGCTCTTACTTATTTATATTAATAATGCTTCTATTATTTATAAACTCTTTAGCATGTGGATGAGGCTATTATATTTCTATTGTCAATGAATATGTTGCTGATGGAATTGGGTGTGTATTAAAATGAGACCTAATTGAGCGTGTGTCTACTTGTTAGGCATGATTTAGTATATGCAATATAATTATTTAGTTCCTTAAAGGACATGTGCCTTCATAAATAATATTTGTTTTCTGTAATTTGGATAGTGGATCGTGCAGATGGGTTATTGTTGTTGATGATGAGGGTAGCAGTTTGAAATTTTTATAGTAGATAATTAATTTAATTTGATTGTTTCTGTCAACTACAGTTATGCATTCCTTTATAATGTTTCTAGAAGATTCATGCTGCTTATAGTTAACGTGCATTTTATTTTTATAGAAAATATTAATGCTATTGTTTTTATCTGTATATTCAGTGTTGCTATTGGTCACCTTGGGAAGTAAAAATCTTATTTTGTCATCTATGAGGTAGTTCGGAACGCCGTTATTAACTAGCGTTTGTTTAGCGTTGTTAAATTCTATAAAGAAAATCTGACATTTTTATCAAAACTTGTAAGCATGTTTATATATATATATATATATATATATATATATATATATATATATATAAAGTGAATATGCAATCAACACTCAGAGCCGACGTCTTTTCATGCTATATGCATGAAACAGACTGACGATTGCATATAGCATGAAATGTTGACTTCTATGTTCTATGTTCACTTTTATATTTACACACGCTCTATCTCTGATAATGAGCACTTTATTCCATAAATATAGCACACCTTAAGACTATATTTCTTATATATATATATATATATATGTGTGTGTGTGTGTGTGTGTGTGTGTGTGAAAAGTGTATATAAATATAAATAAATATATATATGTATAATTATTTATATATTATATGCGTGGTACTTATTAGAAAGCGCTCAATATCAGAGATAGAGCTAACATATTTGGTTGGATAGATGTGAGTTTGTGACCTGGGTTTCATGCTTTACGATCAGTAAAGCGTGAAACCCAGGTCACAAACTCACTATCTATCCAAATATATATAAATATATATATATATATATATATATATATATATATATATATATATATATATATATATATGAGTGTGTGTCTGTGTGTGTGCGTATGTGTTAGTAAGATACAACACAAGTGGAGAAATCAGACAAAGTGATAAAACTATTTATTAATAAAGTGTTTTTGCATTACAACCGGAAGACAGAAACCTAGCAAACAAACATTAAGAGTTTTATTAGGTTGGTGCAAAAATAATGACGTAATAATATCGTTTTTTGACGTATTTTTAACGTCAAAAACGACATTATTACGTCATTATTTTTGCACCAACCTAATAATATAAAATACGCACAGACACACCTTCCCACTACGCTTACCTAACAAAGACGAAATATGATCTCAATACATAGGTTTTCATT
Organism: Acanthosepion pharaonis; assembly: GCA_903632075.3. NCBI lineage: Eukaryota > Metazoa > Mollusca > Cephalopoda > Sepiida > Sepiidae > Acanthosepion > Acanthosepion pharaonis. The sequence goes on from CAHIKZ030000224.1 coordinate 1,858,768, forward strand.
TTTGTTGTATTTCTACACACACACACACACACACACAGACACACACACACACACACACACACACACACACACACACACACACACACACACACACACACACACACACACACAGAGTTTTAATATTTCTTATTACTCGGATTCACCAGGATTATATACCAAAGGATCAATTGCCTGTATCATATATATATATATATATATAGGTTCGAATCCTGTCAAAGGACGAATATTTTCTATGAAAATTTCTCGGACATTCAGGCCGGTAAATGTTATTTAATACTGTTTATTATAAACAGAGCATTTACTTAAATACGTGTATCTATAAAAAAGAACGTTAAACATAAAAATGTCTTTAATAAATAAATTGTCGGACTTTGTCCATTATATATATATATATATATATATATATATATATATATATATATATATATATATAGAGAGAGAGAGAGAGAGAGAGAGAGATGATAAAATATAGTTTCAAAGTATGGTATATTTATCGTTAAAAATTGACAATGTCAGAGATAGAAGGTATGTCAATATAAAAGTCGACACTAATGTCAACATCCAACAACAACCTTTATTTGTTTTAGTCTTTTTCTTATTCCGTTTGTCATATCTGTCCCATTCATGTCATTTCATTTCATATCTATCTATCTATCTATCTATCTATCTATCTATCTATCTATTACATTATTTAATATGTGTCTGTTGACAGTTTCTTTTCCACATATTGATACAGAAAATAAGTTCCGATACCAGAAAGCAACGTATTTTTAGAGTTTTATTTTATTTTGTTTTAATGAAAACAATGTATGTTTATTTGTTTCTAAGGATTTATTAAAGTTTTCATATATATATATATAGTAACAAAAAAGCCAGCTAAATCAATTTCATCCAAATGAATTAATGATATTTGAAAAAACCCTTAAAGAAATTTAAATAATAAAATCGATTGAATTTGCAACGTTGGTTTCAATCGAGAAAGGCCATCAGAACAGATGGTTGCACCAAGAAACAAGAGCGAAGGACAAAAGAAATGAAATCTTCAATCATTTTAAATTTGCATTTGTAAAGAATTATTTCTAATTATTTTTTCCTGCGGCTAAACAATATTCATCTTATTCTATATATATATATATATATATATATATATATATATATATATATATAGAGAGAGAGAGAGAGAGAGAGAGAGATAAATAGATAGCTAGATAGATTTCTAAAGAAATAATGGATGTTTATTTATTAATTCAACTGATTTTTTTTTATTAATTCAACTGATTTTTATTTCTTTAAACGTATTTTTAGTTGATATCTTTAGTGGATATTTTTAGTGGAGAGTCTACTTAGATATGAGTTTAATATAACGTTTAAAGTGCTTACATGTGTGTGTGTGTGTGTATATATATATATATTTCTGTGTGTGTGTGTGTGTGTGTGTGTGTGTGTGTGTGAGATTAATACAAATAAAATTTGTCACTTAACTGATGCATGTTATATTCAGCACTTCGTTACTGGCGTTTCGTAGAGAAAACTTTTTATGTGATATGTAATTTACGTGATTCAACGAGATATGTAATTTATGCGATATGTGATTTATGCGATTTTATGTGATTTATGTGATTTTCTCTGATATCCGCGTTAATGAGTTATGTGAAATATAAGCAATTGTAATATAGATTTAAGCTAAAAATTATTTTTCTATATTTACGTTCGTATTTTGACTTCCGATGTATATTTAATATATTTAACTGTTATTTAAATGTTATATAATTAAATGTTATATATATATATATTTAATATTTAATAATAGGTTCGTATTTTGACTTCCGATGTATATTTAATATATTTAACTCTTAATCAAATATTATATTTAAATGTTATATGTATATATATATATATATATATTTAATATTTAATAATAGGTTCGTATTTTGACTTCGATGTATATTTAATATATTTAACTGTTATTTAAATGTTATATTTAAATGTTATATGTATATATATATATATATATATATATATATATATATATATATATATATATATATATATATATATATATATATATATATATATATATATATATATATATATATATATAAAGGGAACATAAGTCAACACTCAGAGGCGACAGTCTGCTTCATGCTATATGAAATCATAAGCCTGACGATTGCTCTTAGTGTTGACTTCTATGTTCACTTTTTATATTTACACACGCTCTATCTCTGATATCGAGCACTTTATCCCATAAATATAGCAGACCTTAAGACTATATTTCTTCATATATATATATATATATATATATATATATATATATATATTTAATAATAGGTTCGTATTTTCACTTCCGGTGTATATTTAAATATAAATCGTTCAATGTCTGAGTCCTTTCTGCTGTAGTTAGGAAGGAATTCTGTTTTTTCGTACTCTGTCGTTTACTTCATTTTTTAAATATCGCGTTTGCGCGTGTTCACGTGTCGTTGTTTTTATTTATTTGTTTAGTATGTGTGTTCTTAAATTTGATATCATTTTTTTGATGTTGGGTTGTTTGCATTCATGTACAATGCGTTTAATATTTGTCTTTCTTTTTTTTTTAGTTTATTTGATATAACACCTTTTTGCTGTTGCGAAGTATCTGTCGGATTTTCTGTCGTACTTTGTGTTGTATAGCTTAGTGATTCGTTTTTTTATGTGATTTTATGTGATTTATATGATTTAATGCGATGTGATTTAATGGGATATGTAATTTTATGTGACTTAATGCGATATGTGATTTAATGAGACGTGATTTAATGAGTTATGTGATATTATGTGACTTAATGCGGTATGTGACTTACGTGATTTTATGTGATATGTGATTTAATGAAATATGTAATTTTATGTGATATATAATTTATGGGGTTTATGTAATATGTGATTTAATGTGATATGTGATTTATGTTATTTTATATGATATAATGAGTCGTGATTTAATGCGATATGTGACATATGTGATATTATGTGATATGTGATTTATATGATTTAATGAGATATGTGATTTTATGTAATATGTGATTTTATGTAATATGTGATTTATGAGATTTTATGTGATATATGATTTATGCAATTTTATGTAATATGTAGTTTAATGCGATATGCGATTTATGTGATTTTATGTAATATGTGATTTATGAGGTTTTCTGTGATATATGATTTATGTGAGTTTATGTATGTTATTTAATGTGATACGTGATTTATATGATTTTGTGTGATAATGCTTTATGCGATTTGAGGTGATTTATGCAATAAACACTCAACATCAATAAAATTTTATCAAATATAGGAATAAGCATACTAAATATATTTCGATGAAAAAGAGCCACTCGAAATGTTATGTGCACACGCGGAATACGATATTTGAAAATGAAGAAGCCAACAAACTAGAGAAAATCGTAAGCTTATAATAATAGCAAAAAAAAAAAAAAAATAGCCGAAAATATTCAGATGTTAGTTATTTACCGAAAACAAGGAAAATGATACGAAACCTAGAAAAAATCAATAAAAAATCTATAACTGATCAATGTCGGAATCCGACAGGATGATAAAATAAAGAACAAATAGAAAACGTATATCAATCTAACATGTTTCTCTTTTATTAAAGCTTCATCAGAGATTGAGAGAAAACAGACAAAACGGAGAAACTCTGTTATTTTCAAGTTTGTTTGTGTCACTTCTCATTGGTCAGACACGTGTCGCCTGCACTTAAATCGTAAATAATTCTATATGTATCTAAGACTCAGAAAAAACTGAAAAAATACTACAGTTTCTGTCTTTTTGTCGCTTTTCTCTAAATCTCTGATGAAGTTTTAATAAAAGCCACTTTGAGTGTCTCTTTCGTCTTGTAAAGGGTGTTCCAATAACTTGGACCGATTTTAAATGTGTTATACCGGAACGTACCTATTCTATTGTAAATAGACTCTCCCACAGATAAGTAGTAGTAGTAGCAGTCGCCAGGGGAGCTCAGCGAGTTGTGTGAGTCAGTCGATGTCAAAGTATGAGCCCCACAACTAGATTGTTGCGTCATTAACTATTATTTCAAGTTCCTAACGTTTTGTACGTCGAACCTAATTTAGGACCGACTTAGTGAAATACAAGCCTCCACTGTGAAAACTACTATACAACAAAACGGGAATCAAGTTTAAGCGTCTAATGTTTTTTTTCTTCTTTTTCTTTCAGATTTAACAACCTAGACAGATTAGAGTCTGTCTATATTTCTGAGATGAGGTATTATGTACAGTATTTACATTAGTCGGACCATTGTCCTCATCTTTGTCGCCATATTTGTCACAGCGTTTCGGCCGTTGTACGCTCCAGCCTTCTTCAGGTGGTTGGAATTTCGAACTGAACCCTAGACAGATTAAGAGCTGAAAACATTCCCGCAGTGCTCGAGAATGTGTCCAAAAATCCAGAGACCTCTATTCACCATCGTGCGCAGGAATTGAACCTTGTGGAACAGGCTCCCGGCGGGATGTTTTCCCTGTGACTACAATCTTGACCTCTTCAAGCCTAGGCTTAACCGTCATCTGTCCTGCATGCCCCCCAATGCACTTAATTTATTGCCTTTTTTATGGTCATACACCACTGCACAGTAATACGCTGGGCCTTGTATTAGGTGAAGCTTAATAAAAAAAAAAAAAGATGCACTTTTATGTACACACTGTTGATATCTTCAAATGTTCTATATATATCTATATAATTCTCAAAATGTGTGTGTGTGTGTGTGATCGGATGTTGTTTATGCGTTTTTACAGTTTTCATCCTATTTCGATGAAATGATTTTGTTCTATAAATAATTCTTCAGTGCCGGTTTTGAGTCCAAATTGTCTGGTAAAAATTACAACCTTGAATGTAAAAAATTATTTTGTTCTATAAATAATTTTTCAGTGCCGGTTTTGAGTCCAAATTGTCTGGTAAAAATTACAACCTTGAATGTAAAAAATCGAAAAAACTGATTTTTTAAACTTTGCGCAAAAATCAAAGGCAAAATTCAATGTCTGTAATAAAAAAACAGCGTACAATCAATTTAGAGAGTTGAAATCTAACGCAAAAGATGGACAATGAAGAGACGGTCATGTAGCATTTGTAGTGGGCGGGGTTCAATGCCCGTCTCTACGAGGCAACAGGCATTCAAATTACACTTTTTTTGAAGCTGGGGGTTGATGATGCCTCAAGCAAGATAACTTTTGTCAGGGGGATCCTATTTTAGTCATGTTTTTTTTCTGTGAACAACTGCTCAATGGTAGCTAGCCTAAAATAAATTCATTACTGGGATTTTTGCTGTTCAATTGGGCAGTTTAAGTTTAAAGTCATCCCACCCGAAAATCAGTATTAGTAACAACAATTGGGTGCAACTGAGGCACTTCCCCAAAAATATGGTGATATGGTGCAAGACATCAGTTACCTCAACGTTTAGACACCATTCTGCCTGACGGTCCCGGCACGAAAACATGCAATGTCGTCTACAGCGAGGTGCTGCAAGATTCGTGAACTCTACACGAGTTGCTGCATAGAGTGATTTTCCATGTTTTCATTTAAACATTCGTCATCCTTATGCTAATCAATGCCTCTATCTCTCCTTCCACCGGCCCCCTCCAATCGCATCGCCCCACCCCGAAATGGCATCATTTCAAGCACATTGAATAAAAATAGAAAATGCATCTACATCCTGAAGAAACATTCTCCACAATTATCTTCTTCCGTCGTAACTGTCCATGGAGGAGGTCCCTTCCTTGCAAGATTGAGAACGCAAAAACGGCCCTTGTCAGGGCCACCCTCCATTGAAATTGTTGCCCCCCCCCCCAAAAAAAAAAAAATTGGGGAAGGGCCTTAGTTGCACCCAATAGTTGTTACTAATACTGATTTTTGGGTGAGCTGACTTTAAACTTAAACTGCTCCAACTGAACGGCAAAAATCCCAGTCATGAAAAACCCGGTCAAAGATGGGTTATACTGCTAGTCTTTGATATTCAGTATTAAACTGGGTATCATAATGCGTGTATTTAGCTATATTTTGTACCCCAGCGTCTGTCTTACAAGAGCATACAAGGTGTATACCAAATGTGCGAGATATGGTGCAAGTGAAGTCAGTTCGAATAACCCAATGCGCTCTGACGGTCTCCGATTGAGTGTGTCGCTAAATAACTCGATGTAACTCCCAAGTTGCCTTTGTTATTCTTGAAACTTAAAAAAAAACAAGCAAACCCTCTCGACACCCTGCACTGGTTCGTCTGCACATAGACAAGGATGCATAGTGCGTCAGACGATGGTTATAGTTAGGCAAGTGTCTTGCAAACAAGTCGTTCTAAACATAATATTTGCCGAAGCCCATCTCAATTCACTATGGCAAAATATGTACATATTAACCCCTCCAATCAGTTAAGATCAGAAGCCATGCTAGCAGCAACATCCGGACATTTATTATTATTATTTTTTTTATTTTTATTTTCTTTGATTTCTGGCGTTTACACTTTTCTTTCCGGGTCCCGCCCAGGGACCTAAGGTTAGAAATGGCGTCATGACACTTTCCATTGACAAAAAAAAAAAATTAAATTACATAAATAAAGCCCTCCGTAAGGTGTGGGCTGTACTTGTCAGAACAATTTTTTGTATCTCCTTGAGGCATGGACGTCCAGGAATCCCTTCAATTAGTCTACTGCAATCTTTTCCAACCAATCCTAGGGCTCCAACTACAACAGGGATTGTTGATGTTCCCATATGCCACATTTTCGAGATTTCTATTTCAAGGTCCTTGTACTTTGACAACATTTTGAATATCTTCAAAGAAACATTGCAGCCAGCAGGGACTGCCATATCAATAAGGAGGCACCGTTTTTGTTTGTGGTCTTTAATAACAATATCTAGTCGGTTGGCCTTGATTGTTCTGTCAGTGTGTATTGTGTAGTCCCATAGAATTGTAACAGGTCCTATCTCCGTAACCGGGTCTGGGTGGTGTTCATACCAGTTTCTTTCAGTTTCCTTCCCGTAGAAGTTGCATATTTTCCAGTGCAGATATTGGCCCACTCTGTCATGCCGGGTTTTATATTCAGTGGGTGCCAATATCGTGCAACCTGATACAAGATGATCAATCGTTTCTGGATATTTATCACAGAATCTGCATTTTGGGCTGACACAATATTTTAGTATATGTGCTTGATAATTCCTAGTTAGCAAGCATTGGTCCTGCTCAGCAAGGATAAAACCTTCAGTTTCCGCTTTCAACCCTGCACTATGTAGCCACTGATGGGTACGGGTTTTGTCTACGTCAGCTTGTTTGGTACGGGCAGAGTATTGGCCATGAAGTGGTTTATCTTGCCATCGCTTCTGTATCTGGTCGGTTGCATTCGTCTTTGCTGTCTTTTTTAGGTATTTTGCAGTTTCAGCCGGTGTATTGTGCTGTAGTTGCATCTCTACGCCCATTTGAAACTCCATTTTGAATTTGTTGGCTTCTTTCATTACGGGTAAAGACTTTACTACTTTCATGTTCCTTGACGCATACCATCATCCAGTCTTCTGTAGTTTCCAAATATCTTTGGAGGCCAATTTTTGTAGTTTTGTAGGACAGTTCTAGTTGAACTAATCCTCTGCCTCCTTCAGATCTGGGCACATACAGACGATCGACATCAGCTTTGGGATGATGCATGCGATAGCAAGTGAGAAGCTTTCTCGTTTTGGCATCCATTCGCTTAATTTCAGCTATGGTCCAGTTAAGGACATTAAAGCTGTATTGCACCACAGGACAGCCAATGTGTTTATGGCTGATATCCTGTTTTTTGAGTTTAGCTCAATATTTAGTACCAGACGTACACGCCTGTAGTACTCTTTTCTTATTTTTTCCTTCATTTGGGGGTGTTGTATGCCATCTCCTTCGCTAATTCCTAGGTACTTATAAGCTTCATCATGCTCCAGTTCCCTAATCTTTGTGACAAAATCTAAATCTATTAAGGGTGTTTCTGTAGTTCTACCTTTCTTGAAAGTTACTTTTGCACATTTATCTAATTCGAAGTCCATACCTATGTCGTCACTGAATTATTTTACAATATTGAGGAGGCTTTTCAACTCATTGTCGTCTTTGGCAAAGAGTTTGAGATCATCCATATTATTATTATTATTATTAGTATTATTATTATTATTATTATTATTATCTGATTTGCTGTCGGAAAGTTTTTCGCATTATCATATCTGGTCGATGTGTTTTACTGAGAAGCGGCATGTTTATGTCCGTTGACAAGAAAAGGTAATTATAATGAAAAATATATAGATATTTTTTGTGTAAAATAAATTATTTTCCCGTCATTAGGCTGCGTACATATTGACGAAATTACAGTTATATATATATATATATATATATATATATATATATATATATATATATATATATATATATATATTGCAATATTGTATATCTGTTAGTCATCTGCGTGACTATATGTTCATATACCACTATATAATATAATGTGTGTATTTGAATGTCTATCTGTTTTGCCTTCGGCTGCATGGATCGTTGTATCTGGCTTTATGTGCTTGCGTGTGTGTGTGTGTTTGTGTGTGTGTGTGTGTGCAAAAAGTTATCTGTGTATGTTAGTATATGTGGTCAGAAAAATAACTACACGCTTGAGCCAAGTGAATGCTTCCAGGCTATTCATTGAGTTATAATCGAAGCCAATTATAAATAAAATATATTCATTTCTCGAAGTAATTGACCGATTATCAACAATTCCTGGCGACAGTCTCGGGTTTTCAAGTTCCCTGCCCGAAATCTTCCATAGAATTTAAAGAATACACCATTTCATCTCAATATTTTCCAGCATCCTTTCTCTCTCGAGGATATAATTTCAATTGCAGCAGTAAGTAGATGCACTTTTTTGAGGCTTCATTTAAGTCTCTCTGTATTCATTCAGAATACATGTTGGTCTAATCGACGTGGAAAATTACATATTTGAAAGATATGCCCGATTGTACATAAGACATACACACGAACACACTAATATATAAAAATATTCCGGCATATATATTGAATGTGTATGAGTATATACTAAATGCAAGCAATGATAAGTAATATTATATTTATATGTATATCGATAAAAAACACAAATATATAATGATTTTTTCATATATATATATATATATATATATATATATATATATATATATATATATATATATATATAATAATATTTAAATATATATATATACGTATATGTGTGTGTGTGTGTGTGTGCTATATTTATGGGATAAAGTGCTCAATATCAGAGATAAAGCGTTTATATATATATATATATATATATATATATATATATATATATATATATATATATATATTTTGAACAATAAAAAAATATTTAAAGAATTAAAATTTTCAAACACACTGGGTTCTATATTAATATTCTTTCGTTTTTAATATTTCAGTTAGATTCCTCGACTAGTTTCGGCCAATATGGCCATCATCAGGAGAAAAAGATTTCTGCATACACTGAACGTACATATAATATGAACGCATGAAATACTAGAATTCTCACTTCTTTTTCGCCATATCTCATTCTTTGATAAAGGTTTAATAAAAGTGAAACATGTTAGATTGATAAACGTTTCCTATTTATCATTTATCCTTCATATATATATATATATATATATATATATATATATATATATATATATATATATATATATGTTCGTATTTTTATACATGTTTCATGAAACATGAAACATGATGGGCATGGACAATTCTGTAAATATTTATTCATTTTCTCTTGTGCCCTTAACGTTTTTCTTTTATAAGGACAAAGAGTGTGTAGAAACTGTCTGTCGTGACTATAGTCCGATGTGCTTTCGGCTAATTCTTCCTCTTTATATATATATATATTTGTTTCCATTCAGGGCGTATGTGTTCATGCCTCTTCAGAATTTTCTGTCCTTCGAGGTTTTTAATACATTTTTTTCATGTTGCTATTTCTCTTAAACCTCGCTCCGCCATCCATTTACTCGAACTAAGTAGATTATGCGTTGTTTTCATCTATACCTCTTTGCCTTTAATCTGTCATGTGAGTATCAAATTTTCCAAGCCCTCTTTCCTCATTATGTGCCCTAGAAATTTCAACTCTCTCTTCTTGATGTTACGTATAAGTGTCCTTTTTGTTTCCATTTTCTCTAAAACTTGCTAGGTAGGTTATGGATTGTTTTCCTCTCTCCCTCTTTGCCTTCAATCTGTCCTGTGAGTATCAAATTTTCCAAGCCCTTTTTCCTCATTATGTGCCCTAGAAATGTCAATGGTCTCTTCCTGATGTTAAGTATAAGTGTCCTTTTTGTTTCCATTTTCTCTAAAACTAGCTAGGTAGGTTATGCGTTGTATTCCTCTATCCCTCTTTGCCTTCAATCTGTCCTGTGAGTATCAAATTTTCCAATTTTCCTCATTAGCCCTAGAAATTTTTCCTTGATGTTTATGTCCTTTTTTTGCTAGGGTAGGTTTTAATTGTCTTTTTGCCTTCAATCTGTCCTGTGAGTATCAAATTTATCCAAGCCCTCTTTTTTTGTTAGAAATGTCAATGGTCTCTTCCTGATGTTTATAAATGTCCTTTTGTTTCCATTTTCTCTAAAACTAGCTAGGTAGGTTATTTTTATTCTTATCCCTCTTTGCCTTCAATCTGTCCTCAGAGTATCAAATTTTAAAAGTTATGTGCAGAAGTTTTAACTGTCTTTTCCCGGTGTTAAGTATAAGTATCTTTTTTTGTTTCGATTTCTTTGTTATAAAGTGTTGTGTGAGCGTAATAGCATTTTTATTCTTAGTCATGAACTCAGAGCTATAAAAGTTACAGAATAAATATTAACCTTTTTTTTTTTTTAAAGTCACTTATTTTCTTTCTTCTTTAATCACGATAAACTCCAGTTTAGGGAAGAAAATAATATGATTCATTATTTAAGCATACGCTTTTGTTTTTGGATCTGATATAGCCTAAAAATCGAAACACGTAATCGTATCTAGTTTAATGAAACGTGTTCCATCTGTCAAATCCCCCCCCACATATATATATATATATATATATATATATATATATATATATATATATATATATCTAAATGAGAGAAAGAACAGATGGATTAAAATTCCAGTGTTCGTAGCATTTACTTTTATAAAAGTGCTCAATACAAAGTAGAGCTATATATTATTATAATTTTTATTATAAGTAATTATAATAAAAACATGTTGAAATCGCTACACAAAAAATTTCCTGTTTCAATACTATGATTGTACTTCTTCTGGCAATCGTAAGCAACGCGTCACAGTTACATACCGTTGCCTGAAGAAGTACATTCAAGGTATTGAAACATGAAAACTTTTGAGTAGCGATTTCAAGATGTTTTTATTATAATCTCTTATAATAAAAATTATAATAATAAAATATATATATATATAATTATATAATAAAATTACATATATATATATATATTATTATATATATATATATATATATATATATATATATATATATATATATATATATATATGTGCAAACAGAGATTTGATGCTATAGAACATATACACATAATTAAAAATGCAGGAAAACATTCTCCATGTTTAAAGGAGCCCTTCCGGCCATCACATCGTTAGAAGAATACGTTAGTAAATATTAATAGACCAAGAAAACGCAAAAATCCCCACTGCGAGGAAATATAAGGAGGAGAAAATAATGGGACCACCCTAAAATAGACGCAAATACTAAGCGGACCAAACTCTGCGGAAAACAGTAAATGAATCGTTCGTATATCCTGCAGCACGACCCTAATTATCTCCTAATAATTGGCTGTTGGTCAATCTCCAATCAAATGTGTGAGAACGGGGTATATTTATAAAAGTCAGTGTCTACAAGCATTTTTAGAGGGTGTTTCAGAGTCTGGTCAGTATGATGTTTGAAAGACCCGAAACTGCCCAATGATCCATCTCCAGAACATCACTGACGACGCCCTCTAGCGCTAAAAGAGCGTATATTCAAAGCATCTAAGAAATATTGGCCGAATCATGAACGGACTGGGTATATATGTCGAAGGGCAGAGTCTCGTTCGGGGAGGTTGACCAACCCGATCCCTTTTATACTGGTTCTACGGGCTGGCCGAGCCTACGGGCTCGGGAAACCCACGTTAAACTCGGCCTTGTGCCGCATGCAACCCTCGGGCGGGGTTGGCTAGTACCGAATCGAGTCGCGCCGATAGTAGTTCACTCCAAACCAGACTGACAGTTATACTAACACCTTCCATATCTTGTTTTATTATTTCGGGTAATATACCTTCGTTATTTCTACTCTTAGTGTTCGTGTTGTTCTTCCTTGGTCCTAACATGGACCATAACAGTATAACATATACTTCGATTAAAAGTACCCTGACTTATATTCGCAGGAACCTGTTACCCAGTCCGGGTTTTAAGCCACCGTTCCGTTCACCTGACATAGCCTTGCACTGATAATTAAATTTATAGACAACAGAACTACTTTTAAGGTAGGACATAGATATTTTGTGTAACCAACAGACAATCTGTCAAACGACTGTATCCTGAACAAGGAAAGAAAAAAGAGCATCAAATAAGTACTAATTTATTAGACAAGTGTATTTTTGTGGGGTACCTAGTGAGTATCAAATGAGGAATATTTTATAACACTATCTTGTTACTCTCTGGGATAAATAATGGGGAAAATATGTTTGGTAGTGTAGCTGTTAAACTGGAATTGGTTCATTTACTAGCCTCATGCATCGCATTCAAAAACTGTCCTCGGAATTGGTATGGATTCATATCTTTTCCCCCTAACTACGGGTTAAATAGCGATGTAGACTGAAATCTCTAGCCTCGAGTGGCAACCAGTGTTAGTGAAAATGGTTTCTAAATTCGAAATCGGGAAGAAGCCAGCTAGAACCCTCCCCACCCCTAATAATTGTCATTGTCAGCCTTGGTAGAGTTTAAAATTGTTTCCGCAGTCTTCTGGAGGATGACTTTTTCACTTCACAAGCCTTTTCTCAAAGATACAATATTGCAATCAGATCGCTGATCTATTCCTACTACCGTGGTAAACTTTCCGAAGAGTACCATTCCTTAATACCACAATCTAAGACCTATGTAAATAATACCCACGTTGCTACGTTCACTTTTTCGAAACACCCTCCTTTCCAACGTTTTCCAGAATGCACTGACAATATAATAAAAAATATCGGAATCCATACGAAGTCATAATCAGTTACGTCCTGAGGATATATTTCATTAAAAAAAAAATATATGAAAAATATTAGACCGAATCAGTAATAATTTGTAAGTAGCTTATTAACCATCACACTGGAACAAGTGTTTTTTTTATATATATATCGCAGCCAGTGCGGATCAAATGTCCAATAATTTTTGAAAGTTAACTATTAACCTTCAACCTGCCAAACGTATACTTTTTATTTGGAGAGCTAGTGAAGATTGAACTCACGAAAACAAGCCAGCGTTTGAAGGACACGCTTGCAATTGATTTGCTACAGGCGCCGATCGGTATCGCTCGTATAGGCGTTTGGATGTAGGCAATCCTAATTTATATCTGAATAGGCACATATATGTATCACCCACTGATGAAATAACAGGCGCCACTGTGTAAAGAGATGGATTTGTTGCCGTATTTGTATATAGCTTTATGAAACCACATTCAAAATATGTAATACTTGATGGACAAGCCAGATGTGTGTGGCGACATTTTTTTTTGTGTGTGTGCTCATTGGCGCATGCGTATTTTAACGCATTTCCTTGTGGCTTTCTGTTCGTTTAGAATGTTCTTAAAGCTACCCATGCCAATTCATAACGACTGCAAATTATAACGGTACTCATATCTTTATTCGGATAAAATTCCATTACTTTTCGCATTTAAAATAAAAAAAACTGTATTTCTTCAGTGAATTATCATGATAAGAGCAAGCAAAAAGTAAGTGGATGTTTTGTACAAGATTTTTCTTTGCTCGTCATATTGATAAATGGGAGACGAATCTCATTTCCCGCGTTAAAATTCCATTCCAGGCCTTTGTTATTTTGTTGATATTCTTATTACCAATATGCACTGGAAATTCCCAAAGTCAGTATCACAAAATGGCTTCGCGAAGAGAAATTATATCTTAACGACACGAAAGAGTGACGTAATGGGATACATTGATTTCAAATAGAAACATCATGGATTGGTTATCTCGAACGCGGACTGGTCGAATGGATGAACAGATAGAGTATGAAACTGGCGGTAAAAAATGTATGAGGTTCTTTCATCGAACTATGTTTGACGAAACAAACGACTTAGAAAAAAATGTCTGATTTTAAATCACTTCCAAAAGTCTTTTTATTCTGCGATAACCATTTTTTTTTATAAATAAAACTTTTTAAATCCAAAACCCAATATGTACTCAATATTGCCAAAGCCAGTATCACAAAATGGCTTCAAGAAGCGAATTTGTATCTTAACGACACGAAAGAGTCACGAAAAAAGATGTATTCATCATGGATTATATTATTGGATATGTCGAATGCGGACTGATCGAATTGATGAACAGATAGGGTATCAAACTGGCGATAAAATGTATGAGGATCTTTCATCGAACTAAGTTTGACGAAAGACATATGTTAGAAAATAGAAAAAAACTGCTTTCAAATCAACCCCCAAAGTTTTTTTTTTACTCTGTGATAACCATTTTTTTAATAAATAAAACTTTTTAAAATCCAAAACACAAAATATATTCAAAATTACCAAAGCTTGTACCCCATAACGTCTTCAAGAAGCAAATTTGTAGCCCAACAACACGAAAAAGTCACGAAAAACGATACATTCAAATAGAAATATCATAGATTATATTATTGGATATCTTGAATGAGGACTGATGGAATGAATGAAAAGATAAAAAGCATAAAATAGCAAAACTATGAGTTTCTTTCAAGGAAAAAATTTTGGTAAATCGTATGGCTTAGAAAATGCAAAGCCTGATTTCAAATAACCACTAAAACCTTTCTACACTGGAATAATAATTTTTTTTTAAAATAAATTATATTTTCAAATTAAAAAAGGTGTATATGGCTAATTTGTTTGAAAACCCTTTTTCTTTAAAGTCAAATGACGGACAAGGTCGTGACAAGCAGTAACATTAAAATGAAACTGTCCCAAAAAAGGTCATGAAATCACGATTATAATTGCAAACCTCATATAATGTACTGGCTTCCTCTTTCGCTTCTACGAGAGGAAGAGTCTGGCAGACTCTTTTAGGGACAAAACAAGTTGCTTTTATTTATTTACATATTTGTTTTAGATTACTTAATTCTTAATGTAAAAATAATTAGATATATTGAATCATTATGTATCAGATTGTAATGAAAGTTCTGTCCAATTTGTCTATGACAAAAGTATTGTTAAATAGAGATGTATGTAATCATCAGTATAGTAACCATTGACCTTATCTCATCTGTCAACAAACATTTAACGCTAGTTGTTTAGAATTATTTAGGTTTTCACCTGAAATAAGAGGCCGTAGAACCAGTATAAAAGGGATCGGGTTGGTCAACCTCCCCGAACGAGACTCTGCCCTTCGATATATACCCAGTCCGTTCATGATTCGGCCAATATTTCTTAGATGCTTTGAATTCATTTTAGAACTCTTCTCTTGAAATGACTTTGCGAACTTTCAGATAAATAATAACTGGAAGGAGCTTAAATCAGATGAATATTTTAAATGAAGTTTTTTTTTCCCACAGTTCTTTCTGAAAATCTTTGGATATTCAATTCGATATTTATAAACATTTATTCGTGTTTTGTTCCCATCAAATCTTAATTGAAATTTAATATTTACTGTCGTCCATTTTGTTAGGGGATAACTTCATTATATTGTAAAAAATTTAAAGATTGTTTGACTGATTCATTTTCTACAGCTTATCAACCATTTGCTTATAGCGACTCGGCAACGATTGGATCTAACGACGGGTTCTCCAGTCAAAGGAGACACAGATTCGAATGCTGCCGGAAAGCGAAGATTTCTCGAATATTCAGATGGGTAGACGAAAATAAATAAATAAATAATGTTTAATAAATAAACAGAACCTCTACTCAAATATGGGTATCTACTAAAAAAAAAAAAAAACGTTTAAGCAATAAAATATGTCGGATTAATAAATAAAAATCCACCACTTCTTTAGAAATTGCTTTGTTTACTTTAGGATACGAAACTGGGCAGTTATTTATATTTCGAGAGTCTGCGAAAGATTTGTGTTCAAATTTGCTTGATAATCGTCGCACTTGGTGGTTTAGATGGTCTAAAGCACGTCGGATCTAAGGATGGTTTCCCCTGACTATGGAGACACAGGTTCGAATCCTGCCGGAGAGCGCATATTTTATTTAATATAATTTATCGAATATTCAAGTCATTAGATGAACGTAAATAAATATACTGATTATTAAATAAAAGGAGCGTTTACTCAAATATAGTCATTAAAAAAATAACATTTATGTAATAAAATCTGTAGGATACGAAAACTGGGCTGATATGTATATTTCGAGAGTTTGAGAAGGATTTGTGTTTATAAGGCGCTATTCTCATTTTTATCATCATTCCACTAAATAATGAGGTGACCTAGGTAAGACGATAAATTACATCCGCGTCACGGGTTAAACGATAAACTACATCCGCCAGCAAGGCCTCTGATCAGGAGGTTTTGAGGACCGTGAATTGCTAGTGTCCTAGCTCTACTCTCACCCGAGGTGGTAGCAACTGTTAGGGTCCAAGCTATGGGCAAATAGTTGACCCTAAACTCGGGTCAAAACGCTATGAAAAGGTTAAAAAATTGGTTTTAATACCAGCAATATGTTTTTTGTAAAAAATTATTACCAGCAATGAGTTTTTGAAGAAAAAATTATTACCAGCAATACATTATTACCAGCAAAAGATTTTTGTAAAGAAATATTACCAGCAAAAGATTTTTGAAAAAAAAATATTAGCAGTAATACATTTCGGAAAAAAATATTACCAGCAATAGAAAACTTGTCGGCATTAATTAATCCATTGAGGTTGATATGCCGTAAAACAAACCAAACCAAACTAGAAATAATATTAATATCACTATAACACATATCTTCTGATAGATCCTTCTTGAATTTTCCTGTGCCTCATACTTTCTCAGTAGTGCTGTCTTCGTAACAAGTCTTAAGAATTGGGCAAAATAAATATGGCAACTACTCTCGAAGAGGACCACATGGTTGTGGTTAACAGGAGCAGGCAATGACTTGTAAATTTGAACGCTTCCAAAATAAAATTGCTATCATTTAATCACCATAAAAAACCTTTTCTGTTTTCCATCAATATGGCTGATGCTAACCTTCACGAGAGTAAGTGATTGCGTCTTCTTGGTCTCATTTTTTTTTTCTACTGACATGAAGAGGAGCGATTATATTGAATCAGTTGCTAGGTCAATTGATAGGAAAGTTGGTTCACTGTGTCGTACCAGACCATTTTTCTCGTCCTAATCCATTTTGCACATTTATAAATCTATCATTCGACCGTGCAGCGAATATGGCTGCCATATCTGGTATAGTGCTGCTGCTATATATCTTGAGATTCATGATAAATTCCAAAGAATTTTCTGTAACGGCCAATTTCCCACCGCGGTAACGTGGCTTGTTTCTGTTTTTTCTACAAATATTTTCATGGCAATTGTTCTGATAAGCTTTTCTTCTTGGACCCTCAACTGCATTTAAGCATTATTGACAACTAGGTCTCACCGTTTTTACTGTTAAACTAGCTAGACGCAACCTTGTGTTTTAGTCTAATGATTTCTTTTCTCGCCTGTGGAGCTCTTTGACCACACCTGCTAACCTGCCACCTACAGTTTTCAAAAATTAAAATGCAATGATTTCTCTTTTCCTGAATCATGTTCATTTATTATCTTTTCTCCCCATTAAGATCTACTTATCTTTTTTCACTCTCAGTAAGCCCCTAGCGTCTGAGACGCATTATCACCTTGCTCTCGGGTGAAAAGATTAAAAATGTTAAATTCGCTGACAAAGACAGGAAGCATTTGTTAACAGGAAACTAAAAGACGGGATGTATGCGTTTTTTTTTTTTTTTTTTTTTGACAAGGGGTGTCGCATTGCAAAATCCCTTGGTACTTCATTGCTAAACAACCTCACTTCGCTAGAAATTATTGAATTTAGATTGCATGTCCACAAAATAATCATTGGAAATAATACGCCATGTTAACACAAGCATCACCTCGACTTAATTCTCTTAATCCTTGTAAAGATTTAATTGATGAATGATTCTTCGTAGTTTTCTGGATACTTGACGCTTCATTAGCTGAACTTTACTAAAGTGGCCATCGGTCTGTGAAGAACACAAGGATATCGGTAAGTTTTAGGAAATTACGGGCGAGTTAGGGATGTCTTGCGACCGTGTTTAAGAGTTATTTTCAACTTTCTGACTCTTCTTTTAATACGGTCATCGGTGTATTTTAAATTGTTAAGATTATGTCTGCCGATAATAAATAATTATCGTCTTCTCGTTTTCACAGGATCTCCACGCTGAGTATAGATCAATGTCCAGTTTTTGTTTGTTTGTTTGTTTGTTTGTTTGTTTGTTTCTTTCTTTCTTTCTTTCTTTCTTTCTTTCTTTCTTTCTTGCGCACGCATATCTTCCGTTTTTTCTTTCTTCTTTCTTTCTTGTGCGCGCGTATCTTTCTTTCTTTCTTTCTTTCTTTCTTTCTTTCTTTCTTTCTTTCTTTTGTGTTCTTCCTTTACTCATTTCTTTCTTTCTAGCAGGCACGTATTTTTAAAATTTCTTTCTTTCTTTCTTTCTCGCATACTTTTGTCATTTAATATTCCTGCTTTCCATTCATAAGTTTGTTATATTTTCTTTCTTTCTTTCTTTCTTTCTTTCTTTCTTTCTTTCTTTCTTTCACACCAGTCAACAATATCTACTTTTAACCTTCTCATATTCTTTCTTTCTTTCTTTCTTTCTTTCTTTCTTTCTTTCTTTCTTTCTTTCTTTCTTTCACACCAGTCAACAATATCTGCTTTTAACCTCATCATATTCTTTCTTTCTTTCTTTCTTTCTTTCTTTCTTTCTTTCTTTTTTTCTTTCTTTTGTGTTCTTCCTTTTGTCATTTCTTTCTTTCTAGCAGGCACGTATTTTTAAAATGTCTTTCTTTCTTTCTTTCTTTCTTTCTTTCTTTCTTTCTTTCTTTCTTTCTTTGCCATGTCTTAATTTCCTCCTCAATTCCCATCTTATCCCTTTTATTTCTAACCATATCCTCATCTAAATTTTCATCCTTCCCCTTATATCTCATTTTTATCTGACTTCTGTTTCTGACACCTTCCTGTTCTTCGCGACAACATTCTTTCTTACTTTTCTCTTTGTTCTTTTTTCGCCCCTAGCTTCTCTTTCTCCCTTGTTAATCGGTGTAAATGGCAAAGAAATCGCAAGGAAGTCGGGGTTTATATAGAGATTATCACCGGTCGTGCGACAGAATTAGATTAAGAGCCGTGGCAACGCAGGTGGCGAAATGGTTAAATTGTTTACGAAAACCCATGGCTTGATTGGACTGCACGATGTTGAGCCGACAAATATCTGCACCCGTATACAATCGAACATTTTATCGGAGACTGTCTGCGACGTTGCGATATATTTATGTTACCAAAGTGGAGGAAACCAAATAATAGAGGGCTTCTAATTAGTTCTACGAACGGTTAATTGAAATTATGACCATTGTGAATGTCGAGGAGAGATATGGCGGCGAGAGGCAACAGGAAAGAAAGAAGCTGGTATATGGAAGACATTTACTCTTCGTGTTTTTGTACAAATTTTCCGCTCTTTTTTTTTACTCTTTAAAAGGTTACTTATGTCATACATTTCATTTCTTTTTTTAAATCAATATTAAGATGAAAGAAAATACTCATTTTACCTTCTTTGTTACTTTTTCTTCCACCCTTTCCTTTTTTCTTTCTTTCTTTTTTTTCGTGTTTCTCTCGATTTAATCCTCTCTCTTCCTTTCCTTTTTGCATTATTCTGATTCTCAAAAATCTATTCGTTCGTTTGTTCGTTCGTCCGATCTTTCTTTGTTTCATCATGTTTTCTCTGTCTCCAAACCTCTTTCTTTCTTTCTTCCTTTTTCTTTCATGTATTTTCTTTCTTTTTTCTTTTTCTTTCTTTTCTTTTCTTTTCATTCACTTTCCTTTGATTTTCTCTCTCTGCAATCTCCATTCTTTCTTTCTTTCTTCCTTTCTTTCTTTCTTTCTTCATGTATTTGTCTATATGCAATCTCCTTTCCTTTCTTTCTTTCTTTCTTTCTTTCTTTCATCATGTTTTTGTCTATCGGCAATCCTATTTCTTTCTTTCTTTCTTTCTTTCTTTCTTTCACTTTGATTTTCTCTCTCTGCAATCTCCATTCTTTCTTTCTTTCTTCCTTTCTTTCATTCTTCATGTTTTTGTCTATATGCAATCCTCTTTCTTTCTTTCTTTCTTTCATCTTGTCTTTCTTGATCTGCAATCCTTTTTCTTTTTTCTTTCATCTTCTTTCTCTCTATCAGCAATCATCTTTCTTTCTTTCTTTTTTCATCTTTCTTTCTTGATTTCTTTCTTTCTTTCTCTCTCTCTTTTTCTTTCTTTCTTTCTTTCTTTCTTTCTTTCTCTCTCTCTCTCCACTGCAGTTGTTTTTTTCACCTTAATCTTGTCTTTTTGTATTCTTATTTGGCATCAGTGTTAATGTTTTCGCTTTTACTTTTTATCCTTTTTTTTTCTTTTTCCATTTTTAAAAAAAATTCCTTCCCGAATCTCTCCTTATAGTTTTTCTTTGCATTATATGAAATAAAATTGTAATGGTAATATTAGTCGTTTCCTTATAAGGACAAATTTAGCGTTCATTGAACAAGAAGCCAGTAATAATGCCGGTTGAAATACATAAAGTCATTTTCTGAAAACAATTTTTCAGGAAAATAGAGTCCAATAACTGCTATTACTCTTTTCACTATTGATGGGGGTTTCCTTCCTAACCTTTTGTTTGAAGGAGCGTGGAACGTCAAAATCTTGCTTATGTAATTATTGTCTCTTTGGGTTACATATAATATACACTTTAGTTGTTGCCGTTGATAAAAGTCATCAAGTAATGTGGTTCTTTTATCGGTTACAGATATTTGTTTGAGATTCTGTAGCGCCATTTTACGAGATTCGATGAAAAATGATCTTCTCTAGGACCTACACGCTTTATTCGCTCAAATACTGATACTGAAGCCCCCTGGTTGACAGAAAGGACGTCACTTCCCAACTAAGAAAAACGGTAATCGATCCGAAAAGAAATAAAAATAGAACGAAATGAATTCGACAAAAGTATTTCTTAGACGATAAACGAAACATCTTAAA
Source organism: Acanthosepion pharaonis (assembly GCA_903632075.3). NCBI lineage: Eukaryota > Metazoa > Mollusca > Cephalopoda > Sepiida > Sepiidae > Acanthosepion > Acanthosepion pharaonis. Next base: position 1,880,187 of record CAHIKZ030000224.1, read on the forward strand.
TTTGAACTGTTTCCCTCGGGATCTGATACCTTTGAGTAGATTTAGATTATTCTGTTATACTTGAGCTTTTGCCTCCGTCCGTTAGTCGGGACGACCGTTACGCCCTGTCAATACCTCGCAAATAATGGACTATTCCATTTTGATCGCGCAGAGAGAGAGAGAGAGGGGGGAAACACTACTTGATTTTAGTGAGAAAATGAATGAATGAATGAAAGAAAGAAAGAAAGAAAGAAAGAAAAAAGAAAGAAAGAAAGAAAGAAGGGAAAGTAGAAGTGTGTAAATCTGTTTCAGTGAAGTGGAAAAAAATTCAATTTCAAATCTTTTCATTTGTACCCCCTTACTTCTTAACGACTCGCATTCATATTTTTGATTGTTGCTACGGATATTTTATTGTAGAACTCGCCACAAGCTTAATCAGTAATCAACTTAAGTATTAAGTTTCATCTGAATAGCAAAATAGGAAAATTTATACGGGATAAAATTATTATTTGTTTTTATTTTTAAGATATTTAAATGAAATACTTATGTCTGACGTACGTTTTATTTTATTCCCAGGTTACTTCTTATTACAGCGGATGTTGGACAATCGCCCTTCGGATGTGGACAAACCTAGAGGCAGCAGAAACGTGATTCTTTTGAAGGACACTGCCGGAGCGAGTAATCAACAAGGAAGTATTAAAGAAAATGGTAACAGAGAGAACATTCATACTCAAAATCAGGAAAAACCCGCTGAAATTTCTTGGACATATAATGAGGAAAGAAGGTTTGGGAAACTTAAACCTCACCTGACATATTGGGGACAAGAGTGATAAGAGAAGTCAGCAAGCCACTTACCTGACGATTCTGTGTTAATGGATGGTGGAACGATGGGAAAACTGTTAAGAGCTATACGAGATGAGAAGTTGTGGAGAGCTATGATCGCCTGTGCACAGAAGTGTATCAATCCAGTTTTGCAAAAAAAAGAAAAGGTTTAACTATAACTTGTAATAAGCAACGAAAAGATTAACTATAACTTGTAATAAGCTAACAGTAATAACGAAGAATTTATCCTCCCAGAATTTTAATAAATCCCTGTAATAATATGAAATGTAACTTGCAATAAAAGTGATAATAAATTGAGTATCGAGATAAAAACAAATATATATATATTTTTTTATTCATTCATTCATTTTGTGCGGTTTATTTAAAGCCAGAAAATATTTTAAATTTTAAAAAAATTCAGGGAGATAATTATTTCGTGATTACTAATTAACCCATAGCTGGAGGGAAGAGGTGGATTCATCCATTTTCCACGGGCATTTGCGCATAAATGAATATAACCTATACAATTGTAATTGGAACTAGTCTCTGCGAACGATTATCTAATACACCACCCGCACATCCAATCGGTCGCCCACCTAGATTTTGACCAGGTTCGACGTTGACTAACCAACAATAATAAGCAAGAATAAAATTAGCAATAAAATAAGTTTAAATTAAAATTGTATATTTCTGTTTCAAAATCATCTCATGTTTTCTTCTTCTTCTTCTTTTTCTTCTTCTTCTTCTTCTTTGTTATTCACGAGACATCACGGCTTACGGCCACATAACGTTGAAACACGGGTTTCCGTACGACCACCGAAGTTAAGCAACACCGAGCCTGATCAGTACCTAGATGGGTGATCGCTTAGGGATACCAGGTACTGTAAGCTTCGATGCGCAATGATGTAATGAATAATGGTTCGAAATCAGAGAGCCGAGTTCCAATTCCAGTTGGGTTCGTTATATTCTCTTACGCGCCAATACTCTTGGGAAAAGGTATGTGCTATATAGGAATAAAATATCGCTGCTGACATTTGAGTTCGAACGTAGATCACCAGTGAGCAAACACAGGTGATCCCATTATTGAGTTAAGTGGATCACGTGACCATAGAAGAACCGCATCTATAGGAAGTCGCGTGACGTCTAGATTGCTCTCCATTTCTAGTCTATCCTCTATTACTATACGGAACGCTATTCTCTATTCTATTCACTATACTATTTCTCTATACGGTGGTTACATTCCGAGCGAGTATTATCGAGCAAGTACGATTAGTGCGAGTGATATTCGAAGGCGTCTGACACCAGTATTGTTCAACGGCGTTACTATAATTGTATTTGTATTACAAAAACTTTACTACAAAGAGTATAACGAAAGTGAGAACGACTATTCATTGACATTACAAAAGTGCTAAACAAGTGTTCGTTGACATCACAAAAGTATGAATCCACCTCTTCTCCCTCCAGCTATGGGTTAATTAGTAAGACTTGTATCAGTATCTGTCTATATGGCACAGTGGATAAAGGCGTTAGTTAGATTCAATGACATGACCCAAAGAGTGTGAGTTCAATACCTGGTTAAGGCGGTGGAGAACTTGGAGAAGAGAATTAACAGGAGATAACTGATAACTTACATCCATTAGACATGGCACGTGGAACTAGAACAGCCTACTCCAGTGGGCAAAATAAAGGGTTCAGTCTGACATTTCGACCACTTGAAGAAGGCCGGAGCGTACAACGGCCGAAACGTTGTAATAAATATGGCGACAAAGATGAGGACAATAGTCCGAATAATGTAAATAGTGAAGACTTGTATCATTAAAAATATTACCTAAAAAAAGAAAAAAAAATGGTTACAAATTATTTAGATTCCGACATTAAATAACATTGATATACTGCTAAACAAAAACAATCAAAAGCTCGTTGCAAGATCAGTCAAGAGGTCTTTGGTATTTGTTGGCTTTAGTCAACGTTGTTATACAGTGACACTCGCCTAAAACGAACTCTTAGCACGTTTACAAAACAATCTTGCTAGAGACAGCTTCATAATAGATCTTGAACGAAGGTGAAAGGCATTAAACCACAATTTAGCTTCGTTCAATAATTTTCAACGATAAGCGTATTTATTTCTTAGTTGAATAACTGCGCCACTTCTGACACTACTTAGTGTAAGGGGGGGATGTCTTCGTCTCTGTTATCGGAATGATATTAGGAAAAGAGAAGTCAAGATTTGCTTTCGGCAAAATCTGACTCGAATATAGCTTCCCCTCCAGCCTTTGTAAACATTTATATATACCAAACAACGCTTGGCAGAGAAAAGAATCAATCATTTGTATCGTAACTGGCATTGGGGAAACTTCGGCCAATATGAAGCAATTACTTTATATCGAGTGAATCGTCTTTTCCTTATTGTTATTGTGTGATCAATTCAATAGCAACCGGTCACTTCTCTGTCGATTTAGTGACAGTAGTTTTAATTCAACGGCACAGCATATTTCTTAAGTTGTTTTTTTTTTGTGTATAGCCGGAACATTTTCTTGATTATTATTATTTTTATTACTAGTTCGAATGCCGTTGTTTCGGTGACGGCATAGTGATCAAATTTCAAATCTAATTTTGTTATTGTTAGGACGGATAAAAAAAATATATCCCAATTCTCCTGTGAATAAATGGTTTCCTGTTTCAAACAGAGTACCTCTCGTTTGCCCCTGTCAAAACCACGCGAGTCACGTGATCAACGCGACTTTGAGAGGCGGGACGCGCAAAAAAGGCAGCAGATTGGAACATGGCTACCAGACAATAAGGACGCTATATATTCTCCTGTCCCAACGGCTGTGACACACAACCCAGTAACTTGGGACCGTGATTTGTACATACTCTAATATATGTTGTAATGTTCTCCTGTGAATAAATGGTGATTTCAAGCAAACCGTGAGTAGCAAATTACTCTTTTCTTATCGCATCACCCGTTTCTCCATGTGTCACACACACACAGACATATATTCATTCACGGACCGTGAATCAAAACTCATTCAAGGCATTTCATTTGATAATTATGAGACTGCAACCACACGCGCGTTCATAACAGCTCTCCATTTAAAATACCACATTTATTAGAAAATATATTCAGTTGAAATAGAAAAGGATTCCTAAAACTAACATTAAAGTGCCGCACATATCTGTTTGTGCCGCTGACCGTTTGTTGTCAAAGAGAAAAGTAAATTATTCCTTTACCATACTAATGAATATTTCAATTTCATTATGTATCGATGTACTCAGATTTTAATTTGATCATAACTGTATAAATATTTCTACAAAATAAATATATAAATCTGTCTATATTTCTGAGATGAGGTGCTATGTACACTATTTACATTATTCGGACTGTTGTCCTCATCTTTGTCGCCATATCTATTACAACGTTACGTCCTAGAGCTGCTATCTTGAACAAAATTATCCCTTGCCGGTCAAGTATAAAACGCAAAAGAAAAAAAAAATCAACAATCTCAGTGCTTACAAACAAATATACATACCGGGTCGGCCGTTACCCGCGTCAGCAAGGGCTGCGTCCCTCAGAGAGGAGCCAGTCTGGGGCCGAAAAATCTGTCAATGGAATAAACTCTTCCAACAACTATGAGACACCTGGCTATCAAACCCGAACTAACCCCAACCTTGTCACTCAATGCCAAATCAATTAATAAAAAGAAAACGAACGAAATGAGTACTATTTACATTATTCGGACTATTGTCCTCATCTTTGTCGCCATATTTATTACAACGTTTCGATCGATGTACGCTCCGGCCTTCTTCAAGTGGTTGGAATGTCGAACTGAACCCTTTATTTCGCTAACTGGGGTAGACTGTTCTAGTTCCACGTGCCATGTTTAATGGATCTCAGTTATCAGTTATCTCCTCAGGTGACATGCCTTAACCGGGTATTGAACTCACACTCTTTGGGTCCTGTCACTGGATCTAACCAACGCCTTTATCCCCTGTGCCATATGTCCTTAAGGACACATGGTACAGCGGATAAAGCGAGCGAAATAAAGGGTTCAATTCGCAATTCCGACCATCTGAAGAAGCCGGGAGCGTAAAGCGGCCGAAACGTTGTGATAAATATGGCAACAAAGATGAAGACAATAGTTTGAATAATGTAAATAGTGTACATACTTCATCTCAGATATATATATATATATATATATATATATATATATATATATATATATATATATATATATTCTGAAAAGAATGAGGATAAAGGGCTAGGAAAATTTGATACTTACAGGACAAATTGAAGGCATGGGGGACAGAGCAACCCCACCCAAAAAAAATAAACCCCCCAAAAATACCGCATAATCTACCTAGCGAGCTTGAGTAAATAGATGGCGGAACAAGGTCTAGGAGAGATAATAAAAAGATAAAATTTATAAACATTTACAAGGGACAGAAATTTGTGAATCGATTGATTAATTTATTCACGGATTATCAACCTTTTATATGTTGCTTAAAACATTGTAAAATAATGCGTTATTTTTTGCCAGTAAATATTCTGTTAATAGTTTCTTGGAGATAATAATGATTTTCAGATACAAATCTTACTATTTAACCCATAGATAGGGAGGGTGAAGGGGGTAGATTCATAATATTCCCGATGGTATTCGTTTGTAAGTGAATGTAATGAACACGGTCTGGAATTTGAACTCGGCTTTCTGAGTTCGGATTCCGATCCCGTATCCATCACGCCAATCGCTCATACAACCTTGTACGCGGAATACGCTGATCGGACGAGAATCGGTGTTGCAACGTTACATTTCTTTTAATCATTTCACGCCAAAAAAGGCGCGAATTCCACGAGTGCGCAGAGGTTTTACAGGGAGTGAAAGTAAAAGAGAAGATTGAGAATAGGGAGGACGGAGGAAAGGACAAAAGATGAACGGAATTCAAGATGACAGAAAATGACGACTGATGTTGCATTTAAATTTTTGGACATTTTAGTTATCAGAGAAGTAAGAAAGCGTAAGGGATATCCACAGGTGGGAAGTGCGAGGAAAGAAACTGTTGGAGTAGAAGTGGCGATTCCATTTAGCTATTTCAACAGCAAAAGGGTGGGACCTAAAAGCCAATCTAGTAGCACGCTTAAATTCATGCATTCGGAGCATTTTGAAAATGTAAAAAAAAATAGCGTTAACTCGTGAATATTTTATGGTTTTCCTATTTTAAAATTCTCATTAATCTTAATTCTTAAGTTAATGATTGCGTAAACACATGGCGAGGAGTTCTACGATAATAAAATGTCCGTAGAAATTCCCTATCACATCGTTAAATATTTGAGCTTAACAACTTTAACAAAATATTGAAATAACAATCATGGATGCTGGTCGTTATTTTAAGAAGTCGGTACAGATGAAAAGATTTGAAATTGATAACTTTTTCAATTCACTGAAACAGCTGTTAAACAATTCTCATTTTTTAAAACCTTCGACAAAGATTTACGTTGGTGAATTTTACTAAGGTTTGGTTTGGTTTATTTTGTTTAACGGCATATCAACCTCAATGGGTGATTTAATGCCGACAATATTTTTAGGATAGATTCGTATGAATAGAGCATGTATTCTTTAGTTTAGATTGCTTTGGTTTATTTTGTTTAACGGCATATCAACCTCAATGGGTGATTTAATGCCGACAATATTTTAGGATAGATTCGTATGAATAGAGCATGTATTCTTTAGTTTAGATTGCTTTGGTTTATTTTTGTTTTACGGCATATCAACCTCAATGGGTGATTTAATGCCGACAATATTTTTAGGATAGATTCGTATGAATAGAGCATGTATTCTTTAGTTTAGATTGCTTTGGTTTATTTTGTTTAACGGCATATCAACCTCAATGGGTGATTTAATGCCGACAATATTTTTAGGATAGATTCGTATGAATAGAGCATGTATTCTTTAGTTTAGATTGCTTTTGGTTTATTTTGTTTAACGGCATATCAACCTCAATGGGTGATTTAATGCCGACAATATTTTTAGGATAGATTCGTATGAATAGAGCATGATTCTTTAGTTTAGATTGCTTTGGTTTATTTTGTTTAACGGCATATCAACCTCAATGGGTGATTTAATGCCGACAATATTTTTAGGATAGATTCGTATGAATAGAGCATGTATTCTTTAGTTTAGATTGCTTTGGTTTATTTTGTTTTACGGCATATCAACCTCAATGGGTGATTTAATGCCGACAATATTTTTAGGATAGATTCGTATGAATAGAGTATGTATTCTTTAGTTTAGATTGCTTTGGTTTATTTTGTTTTACGGCATATCACCCTCAATGAGTTATTTAATGTCGACAACATTTTTATTACTCGTAATATTTTGTTTTGTCAAAAATCTGTTTCTGGTAATATATTTTCTCCAAAACTGTATTGCTGGTAATAATTCTTTTCAAAAAAGTATTGCTTGTAATAGTTAACTATTTGCCCATAGCTGGGACCCTAACAAGTGCTACCACCCCGGG
>CAHIKZ030000224.1:1892500-1902500 GCA_903632075.3 Acanthosepion pharaonis
TTAATTTTGTAATTAAGTTAAAGACATTAGTTTTATTTCATCCTCAAACTAATTTTGATACGCAAATAAAAAAAAGTAATTATAAAAGCAGATAATCTATAAAATGGAAAGAAACAATTACACTAAACGATATAATAAGTTTTTCACATCTTCATTTTAAATTTATAATGAATATGTTATTACAGCTTGATAAAAATCTTTGAAAGAGGTTGTAATTCATTTAATAATTTTTTTAACGGATATAGAGTTTAACTAAGATTTGTTGATTTTCTAGAAATAAGAGAAAATTATTTTAAATATTATCTATCTATCTATCTATCTATTATTTTGATCTATCTATCTATCGTTATCTATCTATCTATCTATCTATCTATCTATCTATCTATATCTATCTAAATCCGTTCACATCTATCTATCTATCTATCTATCTAACCTTCCCACTCAGATCACATCTCATCTATCTATCTATCTATCTATCTATCTATCTATCTATCTATCTATCTCAATCTGTTCTATCATCTATTCATCTATCTATCTATCTATCTATCATCTATCTCAGTTCACATCTATCTATCTATCTATATCTAAATCTGTTCTATCATCTATCAGTTCACATCTATCTATCTATCTATCTATCTATCTATCTATCTATCATCTATCTATCTATCTAATTCATAGTTCATCATCTATCTATCTATATCTATCTATCTATCTATCATCTATCTATCTATCTATCTATCTATCTAACCTTCCCACATCAGTTCATCTATCTATCTATCTATCTATCTATCTATCTATCTATCTATCTATCTAATCAGTTATCTATCTATCTATCTATCTATCTATCTATCTATCTATCTATCTATCTATCTATCTATCTATCTATCTATCTCAATCCGTTCACATCTATCTATCTATCTATCTATCTATCAAAAAACACCGCAATCTGAATGTGTGAAAATGTAATCAGATAAAAACGCTGGAGACACAAGTTGACGACGACGACGACGACGACGATAATAATTGCCGGTGTTGACGTCTTATTTCGTCACGAAAGGCAACGCAACATCCGTAATAAACGCTAATTAATATTTTACAATGATAATACGTCCATAATGAAGCTTTATATTCAGCTATAATTATGACATCAAGAGTATCATTCGCTAAATGAGGGCCAGATTACATTGTTCATATCTATAATCGTAAAGAGCGCGCTAAATGAAGGCAGCGCGGCCGCGTTGTTTCTCCGCTTTGTCAAATGGGATCATAGCTCCGGGTCGTAAGTACATGACCGGACTGATTAAAGGTGTTAACACTCACCTGTTTATTCTATATGAAGATTGGTAAACAGCTGATACACCAAACGAGATCTTCACTTTACTGTTATCAAATCATTGCACAGATGAAAGCGAAGAGGAGAAAGATGTGTCCATTTTGGAGGCCGACCCTATGAGGTTATAATTTGGTTAAATAAGGTATCTTTTGAAAATAGATACCATAGAAAAGTGTTTTTTAAAATTGTCTATAGAGTCAATCTGTATCGAAATATGTAGGCTGAGACATTAATAGTTTTAAGATAAATGTGTCCATACTATGTAAAATACTATGAGAAGCAAAGGCTATAAGTATTTGTTAGATTTAAGATGTATTCAAGGGATCTGATATTCTCCACTTCATTACATATATATATATATGTATGTGTGTGTGTGTCTATGTGAAAAGAGTGTGCATATATATATATATATATATATATATATATATATATATATATAATTATTATATATTATATGCGCAGTATTTTATTAGAATGCGCTCAATATCAGAGATAGAGCTAACATATTTGGTTGGATTGATGTGAGTTTGTGACCTCCCACAATCCAACCAAATATATATATATATATATATATATATATATATATATATATATATATATGTAAGCAAATATATGGATATAGATCCGACAGTATGAAGAAAAAATATATACGGAAAAAAACAAACAAAAATTTATATACAATTATGCTGTTTTAATGTTAATATGTCAACGTCGGACGTTTCGGTCTAATAAACCATCTTCAGGACATATTCATAAATTATAACATTGTCATGTATTGATAATGTTATAATTTATGAATATGTCCTGAAGACCGAAACGTCCGACGATCGCTAAAGCGTGAAACCCAGGGTCACAAACTCACATCTATCCGACAAATATGTTGCTCTATCTCTGATATTGATTTCTAATAAGTACCATATAAATAAATAATTATACATATATATATATTTATTTATATTTATATTCACTTTTCACACATATATATATATATATATATATATATATATATATATATATATATATATATATATATATATATATATATAATAAAAAGGCTTATAATATTCCATGGTTTAAAATCCAAACCAGACCTACAAAGGAAAGGCAACACAATATCCGTAATAAACGCTAATTAATATTTTTAATACGTCCATAATGACTTTATATTCAGCTATTTTATTTACTAACATTTATATTATATTTACTAATATAGCTATATATATATATTTTATATTTTTGTTATATATATATATATATATATATATATATATATATAATTCTATAGCTGTTCAATTTATCTGTCACTTTTTCAAACTACAAAAGACCATGAAGAAACAGTCATTTTTATTTATCTAATCAATTAATTCCAAGTAAGACGATAATGCCACTAAGATGCAATGGGCTACTAGGAGTAAAAGAGAATGAGAAGACATCAGAAGGAACCGGGAACCCAAGCCTAAACATGAAACAAGGGATAAACCTCTACTCCTGTTCAAAAGACTAGGAGGGATTATGAACCAATCTAGTCAGTAAATGTTAATACGTTTTAATGAAAGTTATTGAAAAGAACAATTACTCCCTACTCATATTATATAATATGAATTTTACTAGGTTATCTGTCGTAACCCCATCTTTACTACAACAGCTTATTATCTCGCACTTCCCGACAGTCGAACTCCCTTCCTCTTACTTGCTTCCCTGATAGCTATAACAAATATTCAAATGTAATGTCAATGGATATCTTCTGATGTCTTCGACTTGAGTTCTTCTCTTTATCCTTTTTCCCAAACAATTCTCTTTTTTACTCTTTACCCCTTGTATGCTAGTGGCACTCCCCGTCTTGCTTGGTGTGATTTGCTTTATATATATATATATATATATATATATATATATATATATATATGTGAAGAAATATAGTCTTAAGATGTGCTATATTTATGGGATAAAGTGCTCAATATCAGAGATAGAGCGTGTGTAAATATAAAGAACATAGAAGACAACACTTAGGGTGACAGTCTGTTTCATGCTAGATGCAATCGTCAAGCCACAGGTAAAGCCTGAAGAGAAATGAGAACTTTTTATATATATATATATACATATCAGAAGGAAGAGAGAGAGAGATAATATGTGTTATCCTGATGTTGGTTAGATCCTGAAATTGCGAATTTATGCTACGATAATATCTTTACAGAGCAGATTTTTTGATATGATCTTAAAAAAGATCTAAACTCATATCACGTAGGCGTTTATCAGCTTATATACTGCAGAGTGTTACATTTGCAGTAGTGACACTTTTCACAAACTTGAACGTAAAACTCTCGCATAATGGTGAATAGACGTTCAGTATTTGCTATTTGAAAAAATCATTTCACCCCCAAGCAAGCCTGTACAGCCACTAAGATACAGATTGCAATTGAGTGTGAAGAATAAGAACAAACAAAGCATTATTAACGAGAGAGGACAATAAAAGAGGAGGAAATTAGAAGACAGTAAATAACGATTGACATTGCATTTAAATGTTTGAATACCAAAGGGGGCTAGAAATCAAGAAGTCAGAAGACAATTCCTCAATCGAGAGGTCTGAGAAAAGAAACTGTGGGCATAGAACTTACGGTAACATCTAAATCGGCTGTAAATTGATGAGACCTAGCCGCCAATCTAGTAGTGCGATTAAATTCATAAAATCAACGTACGATAGCGAAAAGTTCCTAAGAAGAATTACCATGAAAGAATTCATAGAAAAGACACAAGGAAGCTACATTAGGGCGATGGGAAAGGGACTGAAACCGAAATACCAGATCAGGACCAATAATATTGCAGATTCTTCTTTGGGTTTTATCTAAAATCTCTAAATATATAGCAGGAGCACCGGGCCATATGCAGCAGCAATATTCAAAGTATGGACAAATAATATAGTCATAAATATGCAAGATAGATTCTGGCGAGAAAAAAAAATGCCTAGCATGATTCAAAGAACCAAATTTCCTAGCAGCAAACCCAGCAATTGATTCAAATATAATCTTTCGACTTCATCTCAACAGAGAACGTTATCTCGGGAAGACATAACGAGTTACTTCAAAAATTATTAAGTTTTGGCAAGCGTTTCTTTATTCTATTTTTGCTATGTATTGCAACTCCCAGGTCGTTATTCTCCGACCTTTAATAAATAGCGCTGATCAGAAATAAAGAATAACACTCCAAAGTAATATTTATCGAGCTAACCTGGTGGTCCATAACTAGTGAGTGGTGAGTTCAATCCTCATTGAATTCTCATACCTGTAGCCTTGTCTCAAACTAAACCAAGCTTAGGATATAAAAGTCTGCCAAACTAACTAAACACTTCCATGTTATGGGTAATGGTTAACAAGGCTAACTTGTTGGTTTATTACTATTAGGTTGCGAGTTCGATCTTTACCATCTGCCTCGTGCTTGTGACCTTTCACTAAATTAAACTAATTTTATTAAATGTTGACATAAAAAAGGATTTGGCCACCTCGGTGTAGGTTAATGGTTACAAATCCAATGGACGGTTATGCTATGTTGAGTTGTGAGTTGTATCCTCACTGGGTGACTCTTTCTTGTCACTTTTTTTTTTTTTCATACCAAGCCAGGCTAATTAAATAACAGCATATGAAATGATTTGGGTACTTGGGTGAGGTTTTGTGAGCTAGTCTGGTTGTCCGTTAGCACAAAGTCGTGAGTTCGATTCTAACATACTTGTATCCTTATACCAAACTAGGCTAAGTTTATTAAATACTAGCAGTAGAGCCCGTCGTTGCACGGGGATATAACAGTAAGAGATAGATCAAGTATAGACCATCATAAAGACTGAAAAATAAAATTGACAAAGATTATTGTTTAAGGTTGACGTACACGCATGTCTTAATTAGTTTTTTTTTGTTTTTTTTTCCGAATTGATCAAACCCAAACTGAAACAAAAACATTGTTTTCAATCATTGGGAGTCTATCGATTGAATAGAATTTTATTATAAACAATTGTCTTGTAAATGGAATTTTTAAAGCATTCTGAATGTAAAAATAAAGAAAAAAGTGTGCAAGATAATAAGAAACACTACCTGCCAAAAAAAAAATGAAGTTTTGTTGAAATCGTTTGAAAAATGTAGGAAATCCGATCCCATATATAAACAAACACACACACACACAGACACACACAAACACACACAAACAAACAACCTGGGTTTTATAAGTATAACTTGATATGAGGTGTCCCCCTTTCATTCTGGCGACAGAATCGTGTTTTATCATGTTTTCAAATTGATTTCGTGCAAAAACAATTGTGTTTTTCTAATTTTTGGCACTGTCACAACCACCACAAGTTAATTTTATGCAGTCCTTTGAAGTTCTGTTGAAATCGGTTGAAAAATATAGGAAATCCGATCCAATATATAAACGTACACACACACACACACACACACACACACACACACACACACACAATCTGCGTTTTATAAGTAAGATTAACGTAAAAAAATAGATTCTTTGGTGAAGTTCAATGGTTAACTAGCTGGCCTCATGCACCATTACTGAGTAGGTAGATCGAGAGACAAAAAATTTATCCAGATTGATAGATTTCAAAATCGATCTTGTAAGGACGGTGGTGGGGGCTTTATTCTCCACGTTGCAGCCTCTTTCACACAAACGCTACGTTGGAATACTGTCGCTACTTCCATAGCAAATATTCAGATGAACGCTCCATTCTTTACTTCCAGTAATTTAGATGTTTATTGTTAAACACATATTCCAAACGCTAGGAAAAAGTTACGCACAGTGCGATTTCTTACAATCTTAGCCACATCAAGTCAATGGTCATTCGTTATCTATCCCCCTTATCCTTATACTTTTCATTACTTAATATCTCTTATTCTATTCATATCACGCACGTCATACATTATAGTCATTCACAGCACAAACGTGTTGCATTGTCACTACGTCATATGTGACTCGAACTGATGATTGACGAATTACAATCGTTGTTGCGTAGTGAAATGTCTCGGCTGTTATCAGACCGATATCTGTCTCGATTTTTTACTGATAGTCAAAGTCTTTACACCAGATAATAGATAATAATAATTACGACAACACTGTGGGATTTGTATTGTTTATGTATATTGTCCTCGGCAAGGAATTGTTGCTGATTACTTGTCAGTGACAGAGAACGCACAGAGAGTAAAAGAACTTCCCAACTTAACCCTTTTTTTTTTAATTCCAGACCATCTGCACGCTACCAAGACAAAAAAAAACCTGATTAAAGTAAGATTTTAGAGGCATGATTTTTTTTTTACGTGTAAATCTTGCATTATTGCTGGTTGCTGATAGGTCAATTCACGGGCCAATAAAAAGAAACCACTACACCATGATGTGTTTTAGTTTTTATATTTTTGTTAAAATGACCCTGTCAAATATACCGTGTTTGAGAAAATATGGTATATTTAAAAAATACGGTATATTTCCAACAATCTGTTAGCTTGTTTATTAGTTAGGAGATTTTTTTTTTGTTCTTCGTAAATCTTAATCTTTATTCTACGCTAACGTTGTTTTACTATGTTGAGCCTCTCTGGAAGCTTGTATCGGGTTAACTTTAGTAAAAAAAAAAACTATAAACATTTATAAAAATGAAAACAGAGAAACTGCGAGTGAGAGATAAGGATTGTAGAAAGCCTGCTTGTCAATAGCGAGGAAAAGCAATCACGAATAGAAAAAATGAGAGAGGGAGTGGAACTAGGGCTGACTCAAGCTGAGCAAATTTAATATGAAAAATTGAAGTTAGTCACTGATGAAAGGAGAAGAAAGTGTTCATAACGAAGACAAGAGATAAACATTAACCCTCTTCTGTTTTCGCCGGCGGCAAAATTAGCGACGGGTTACACAGCCCACTTGAACCACGGGAGTAAGGAGAAGGTGGGAACTCGGTATACAATGGACTATATTGGCCCGCTTAGATGTTTACTATGTTGTTATTATGAGAGGCGCCGTTGAATAACACTTACACATTGAACCCGATCATAATATTAAAAACAATAAAGAGAATGATATTAACAATATTCCTTTCGATACTAATGATAATATTAAGGGGGGGGCGCTCCGAAAGTATTGCCTCCTATTCATTTCCACGGAAATTCTTACAGACGTGTGGAGAAAAACGGTTTTTTTAGCTACTAAATACTGTTTTTCCATATCGTCACTGACTGTTAATTTACGACAGCGACGGGCAAGAGCTTTTTAACATTCCTTGGGTTGAAAACGGTGCAGAGCCGTCCTGAACGGAGCTTGTCGCGCACTGCTGACGTCGCTGCTGAAAACCATCGCCCAGCTGTGCTCACATCCACTATTTCATCTCCGTGAACTTTCAAACGGCATCAGTGAGTGCCAGTGAATGGCTTGGTTCACACTTTCACGTCAGAAGCCATTTTTCCAGATTTTCAGAGCCGCTACCGGTAACAAAGCAAAACAGTTATGGGATATTGATGGAAGCGTTTAACGTCTTTTGCCATATCAACAAGATCCGTTGCTGATGTGCCACTTAGCTGCTGTCATAAAGTTTTAAAAAAATAATGTATGGCGTGTAATGAACAAAATCAAAGAAAGTGAGAAGCTTTATTTCGCTTGATTAGCAATACAAATATGGCGTCTTTTATACGTTTTGAGATGCACTATGTAGTTATGAAGAGTTACATAAGGGGAGATAATTAGAACTTACTTTCATTTCTATATAGCGAATATGTCCCGCTTCTGACTGTATGTTGATTTTCTAAGCGTAGGTTAGATGTGGCACAAGGCCAAACGTATGGGGCACCTGGAGAGGATTGAACTCATTACTGGCTTGTAAAAGTTCTACCGAGACAAGCTTGCTAGCCATTACACCACGTGGGGTTGATTTTCTGAACGTAGCACAGGTGTGGCACAAGGCCGAAAGTGTGGAGCACTCATTGCGGATCGAATTCAGTTGTAAAAGATCTAAGGAGACCAACTAGCTAATCATTACATCACGTCGAAGTACTCAAACAATGCGTCATGTTTTTCTGTGGGAATATTCAGAAGTCACCCACAATCGTTTCTCTCCAAATCTGTGCCCCGACCCTTGATTACTCGCCGTTTGGAACCAAGTAAAAAAATCAAAAAAAAAAAAAAAATCGAGTACTGATTTGCAAAATAGGCTGGTGCGTTTCCTCTGGGAAAATGATGTACTTTACATCGGTGATTTCTATTATACGCAAGATCAGAAAGAAAGAAGTTTCAATTAATAATGACTAGCAGTAGAGCCCGGTGTTGTCCGGGGATGTAACAGTAAGAGATAGATCAAGTATCGACCATCATAAAGACTGAAAAATAAAATTGACAAAGATTATTGTTTAAGGTTGACGGACACGCATGACTTAATTAGTTTTTTTTTTTTGTTTCTTTGTTTTTTTTTTTTACGAATTGGTCAAACCCAAACTCAAACAAAAAAATTGTTTTCAATCGTTATGAGTCTACCGATTGAATAGAATTTTATTATAAACAGTTGTCTTGTAAATGGAATTTTAAAGCATTCTGAATGTAAAAATAAAAGAAAAAATGTGTGCAAGACAATAAGAAACACTACCTGCCAAAAAAAGTGAAGTTTTGTTGAAATCGTTTGAAAAATGTAGGAAATCCGATCCCATATATAAACGAACACACACACACACACACACACACACACACACACACACACACACACACACACACACACACACAACCTGGGTTTTATAATAAGTATAACTCGATATGAGTTGTCCCCCTTTCATTCTCCTGATGCCTTTTAATCGTGTTTTCAAATTGATTTCGTGCAAAAGCAATTGTGTTTTTCCAATTTTGGCGCTGTCAGAAACACCGCAAGGTAATTTTACGTAGTCCTGTGAAGTTTTGTTGAAATCGGTTGAAAAGTGTAGGAAATCCGATCCAATATATAAACGTACACCCCCCCCACACACACACACACAACCTGGGTTTTATAATAAGTAAGATTCCAAAATGCAATGATAGTTATGCTGGCAATTTCGATTCCGCAAAAGAAGTGCTTCGGTTGAGTGAAAAATTCAATGGGCACGGTTAAAAGAAACGAAACGAATATTTTTGGGTTACGAAGATCGCATTCCTTTTTTTTTTACAGGATATTGTTTTCGTTATTTATGTTAATAGTTGAGGTTCGACTGGAAAGTTCATGGCCTGACCAAGCTATTAATTTAAGTAGACACAATAATTGGTAGATTAAAATCCATGCAAGTGTACCAGAATACAACAGCTGACCGAACAAACAACTAGTGTGTCGACTTACATTTATATCTTGATCAGGACACCTCGAGGCGGTGTAAGGGTTAGCAAGTTTGTCTGGTTAGAACAGTTACGACTGAGTATTGAGTTCGGTCCTCGCAGTGTGCCCCCTACTTTCGGACTTGTGCCACATCTAGGCTACGCTTGGAAAATTACTATCTTGATCAGCATATGACACGTGTGTATATATATATATATATATGTATATATGTATATGTACGTGGGTCGGTTGGATATATATATATATATTTTTTTTTTTGTGTGTGTTACACTTCCAATAGATCCTGGAATCGAAGTAGAGCTTCATTTGATGGCCATTTTTGTAGTGATAATCATTTAATAGGATCCCTTTAT
>CAHIKZ030000224.1:1907500-1937500 GCA_903632075.3 Acanthosepion pharaonis
AATAATGACCTCCACTTCAGTTTTGTCAGAGACGTTTTCTAGTTGTAGATTTGTTATTTTAATATATATTAAGCTTCATTGTTTTGATTGATAACAGTAGAAGTTGTTCTTTAATAACAAAAACCAGAAGGGTAAATGTTTTTGTCCATTCTTATATAAGCCAATATCTGTTTACACAGAAATATATTTTCTCTTTATCTGAATTAGTATTTTTTTTTTTTATACGGAAGCACACTATTACATTTCCGCTTCTAGGACCACAAGCATTGAAGCTATGATTCAAATGAATCACTTGCTTTGAGGAGACCATATGGCGAGGCACCTCCTGTTCGACGAAGTAAGCGGGGCTGTAATGAAGAGGTACAGAGACACCTTTAAATCAGTTATAACAAATTTAGCATTGTCGTCTGCTTTATCTCGTATTCCAAGAATTGAATTTCTACTTTGTTGATCGCTTCCTTTATGATGATCGCCTTGATGATTAATTCGCCGCTAACGTGCAGGTTAAATGCTAGATGCTTCCAGTTTCGCCAAAATCCTTTTCCCGTCACCCATTTTCTATCGTCTTGTGGCTTTACAAATGTTGGTTGGAGGTGAAAGAAAATCAGCAAAGAAGAAAGTGCCGATGGCGTGATTTGTTTAAGGTGGACCTCAACTTCTCAGGAAGTGACCCACACTCTTAATTTCATGACATTTGTCTGTGGCACATATGGAATGAGACATGGCGAATAGAGTTATGAAACTGAAACGGACTACCACTGACTTTGTTATAATTTCGAGTGGCGCCTTCTGTAGTATGTCCGTGATGCGTCGCCTTCTTTATCTGTTGGTTCAACCATTGAGATTTGTTGTAATTGCCATCCGCTTGTTCTACTGTTCTGTTCTTTAACATAGAAGATTAGGAAATTGAACAAGATGTGGTTCTGCCCAACATCACAAGTTGCTACAAAACCAGAAAGCTCAAGTAATCTATACATAAAATTCTGTGACTTCCATCCGTCCGTCCGTCCGTCACGCCCTCTAAAATAGTCATACATTGAAACCAAATTTTGAGGAGAAATGCAAACAGGTAAGAAGGGTACAAAGTACAGTTGATTTTACTCGGGTGCGTAGGTTAGTACAATAAATTCATTAATTTTGGGGGAAAAAATAAGTTTTATTATTTAACATAATGTTACACTGACTTTTTAAAAAAGCAATGATTAAAATAACAAATACTTATTTAATAAAAACGTAACATTGTTTATTTTGGCTTTTCTTTAAGTCTTTTTTATATAGAAGAATCCAGTTTCCTGTTTGCGAGAACTAAAAACAAATCACAAGTCCAAACGGTTCAAAAAGTTGGAATTTGGCTCCAGAAAAAAATACTTACGTATGCCCAGTTGTATGTTGCATGCTCAAGAGTAAGAAATCTTAAGAATTTATTCTTCGCTGTTAAAAAGGGAAAAAAATTCTTAAAAAAATCTTGTTTACCATGAAGTCCTATAAAATCAAATTAAATTGAATTAAGGATATTATTAAACACTGAAGTAGGGTTTTTGTCAAAGTATTTTTCAGAACAAATCAGCTTATTCAAATTTCATCGATTGGTATGCGAAATTGAACGAAACGTAGTTTTTAAATCTCGACAAAAATGTTAGCGATAATTTCACCTATACTAAATACTGTGAGGATTTCAATAAAAAATTGCAAAAAAATATTGTAGTGTATTTAAATAGCCTTGTCAGATCGGGAACTTCATATGGATATCATAAATGACGCTGAATCCATTCAGGAATATCTAAACTGTATAAAATAGCTTTCTCAGATCAATGGTTGAAAATGGCTTCCAGCTAATGAAACCTGTGGTTCTTGGTAAAGACCATTCTTCTTCGAAAATTCTGGACCAGTACTACAGAACCATAGACAAAGAATTGTATCGAATAACAAAAATCAAATCATTTAACAGCAACAAAAACTAAAATGGATAGCACATGTAACTCAAAGAGAAAATAATGATATTAATCAAGATGTTGACATTCCACACGACTTCAAACAAATGGTTAGGAAGGAAACTACTATCAATACTGGAAAGAGCGATAACAGCTACTAGACCTGAGAAACCTATTTTCCTGCAAAATTGTTTCAAGAGAAAGATTTTATAAATTTAAACCGACATTAGCACTAGCTTCTGTGTCAATGAAAGCCACTTTTTTTTTTACGGAAACACCTAATATTATCATTGCCATTAAAAAATAATCCCTCACATCTTTTAAAATGAAATACTAACAAAATCAAAATCCACAGGGAGATACAACGACACAGGGCAGGGCAACCTTCCTTTCGAAAGAAAACTGCAGAACAAGAAAACAGAAAAGGCAATAATGGCAGACCTCCATGCCGTTGTCAGACGTTCATCTGTAGTTGCTGCAGTAAATCAGGCCATCTCTTGAGTGAACTTCACTGGGTATCGGAGAATTTACAGCAGCTGAGGACACCCCTCCTAAATCATTGTTCGTGAAGCCAAACAATAACAGAGTGAGCCTTCTCTCTGCCGTATCCCGTCATGGCTCTTCTAGTTCTTTGTAGAGCTTAACAAAGTTTGCCTTTTTGTTATCCTTCATTCAATTCCAGTCCTGACAACCATTTACGCAAAATTTTACTTTTCTCTTTCTGATTCTAAGTTGAAGTGTTCTTTTTTGCCGTAAGTTCTATGCTAATTGATTCTTCTCTCGTACTTCTCGCTTGTGGAACTCTTTACAAATTTCTTGTTTCCCAGTTATCTTGAAAAATTTAAATGCAATGCGAATTATCTTCTGTCTTCTTAATTCTTATTCTTAAATTGTCCTCTTTCCTTAGTAGTAGTTTTTATTATACTCTCTAACAGTCCGTGGCTCGTTGTGTCTTTGTGGCTTTATTTCCTTGCTTGGAGTGCAATTGATAAAAACAGAAGTTACAAGGTCTTAAGTATAACATAGAATTCGTGAAGGAGCGTAATTCACGCCGTAGCTCTTATAAATAAGAACTATGAACTATGTCAATGACATTTTTGTTCAGTCGACTCTAGCTGTTTATACAAAACAAGGCATTATATTCATGGCCAAGACGGGATGAATTCTAACAAAGAGTCTGGTAAGAACTGAAGACAAACGGAGCAGAAGCAAACATGGGGCTTATCTCGTCAGACGTATTAACTGACACTAAACTGACGCAGTCACGCCCCCGCTGCGGCAGAACATTATGGGAACCAATTACTTTCTCACTTATATCCAGTACTAGCAGGAGAGCCCGGCGTTGCCCGGGAATGTAACGGTAATAGATAGATCAAGTATCGACCATCATAAAGACTGAAAAATAAAATTGACAAAGATTATTGTTTAAGGTTGACGGACACGCATGTCTTAATTATTTTATTTTATTTTATTTTATTTTTTTACGAATTGGTCAAACCCAAACTCAAACAAAAACATTGTTTTCAATCGTTATGAGTCTACCGATTGAATAGAATAATTTTATAAACAATTGTCTTGTAAATGGAATTTTTAAAGCATTCTGAATGTAAAAATAAAAAAAAAAGTGTGCAAGACAATAAGAAACACTACCTGCCCAAAAAAAGTGAAGTTTTGTTGAAATCGGTTGAAAAATATAGGAAATCCTATCTCATATATAAACGAACACACACACACACACACACACACACACACACACACACACACACACACACACACACACACACAAACAAACTGGGTTTTATAATAAGTATAACTCGACATGAGTTATCCCCCTTTCATTCTCGTGATGTCTCTTAATCATGTTTTCAAATTGATTTCGTGCAAAAACAATTGTGTTTTCTCAATTTTTGGCGCTCTCAGAACCACCGCAAGGTAATTTTACGTAGTCCTGTGAAGTTTTGTTGAAATCGGTTGAAAAATGTAGGAAATCCGATCCAATATATAAACGAACAGACACACACACATACACAATCTGCGTTTTATAATAAATAAGATTCACGTAAAGCATCTTGCCGTTGTTCTTATTCTTTGTAATTCTAAGCAATGTATGTTCCTTACTAATGTTCCTATTCTGTTACCCATTAAAAAAAAACACTTAAGGTAGGTTACCTGATGCAGTCGCTTCTGCCGTCAGCATGTCCTGTGTGTATTAAATTCTCTAAGTCCTCTTTCCTTATCACGTGTTCTTGAAATTTCAACTGTCTCGTTCTGATTTTTACTATAAATGACCTATTTCATTTCCATTTTTTTGAAACTTCCTCATTGATCGCCTGTTCCGTCTATGGTATTCTTATGAAGCTTATGAAGAAACACATTCCAGTCGCTCCGACCTCCCTCATATACGAGGACATTTTACAGCAATCACTATCATATAAGATAATAAATATGACATCATCGTTCAGTACGTTTTCTTATCATTTAATACTTTGTTTAGTTTCTAAAAGGTGTATTTCACTATTCCAGGCTTACTGCTACATCACGTTAAAACACTGGTTTCTTTACGATCACCGAAGTTAAGCAACATCGAGCCTGGTCAGTACCTAGGTGGGTGACCGCTTGGGAATACTATAAACTTGGACATGCAGTGTGGTGTGATGGATAATGCTTCAGAATGGTTAATCGGAGTTCCAATTCCAGTTGGGTTCGTTATATTCAAATATTTATACCTCAAATATTCATATATTGAAATATCATTATTATTTACATTCTTCGGACTGCTTTTCTCATCTACATTGCCATATTCACAACGTTTCGGCCGTTATACGCTCCGGTCTTCTTCAGGTGATTGGAACTTCGAACCAAACGCTTTATTCCGGTAGATTGGTTTAGTTCCAACTGCTATGTCTCTCCCGGATGTCTCATTTCCCTTTAAATCAACTCTCCAAGTTTTAGGTTCAACACTGCTGTGGCCTGGTATTGAACTCATAACTCTTTGGGTCTAGTCACTGGATCTAACCAATGCCTTTATCCACTGGTCCATGTGCCACGTGGAAATAGAACAATCTACCCCGGTGGACGAAATAAAGGGTTCGGTTCGAAATTCCAAACCCGTAGAAGGCCGGAGCGTGCAACGGCCGAAAGGTTGTGAATTTGGCAATGAAGATGAGGATAACAATCCGAATAATGTAAATAATATAAATAATCATGATACCTCATCTCAGGGATTGTTATTGTCCGGTTCCTTGTACCACGGTGATAGTCCAAGGTAGAACCAATTAAGAAGAACTTGGACACGGATATGGAATAACACAGATATATTACAAACAGGAATATATACAGAGAAGTAGAAAGTGTTAGTACGAACAATCAGGTTTAGTAGAGAGAACAATGTAGTCTCGACTAGTATCACTTTTCCAATGTCTTGCAGTAAATGTCTGAACGCGACTCTGTTTCGGACTGCCTCTGACTCGACTCTTGACTCGACTTGAATTACTGACTCCACTTGAACTACTGACTCAACTTCTCCCTTGCCTACTCCTGAGGTGCAGTATTTAAGTATGGAATAGTCCATTATTATTATTATGGGTAAGATCCCATAACAGGGATATAAACAGATATTTAAAGATCGGTACGCACCCGTACCAAAAATCATTATTATTTAAAAAAAAAATCATTATTATCTAAAAAAAAAATCATTATTATCTAAAAAAAAAATTCTTGGAATCTAAACATATTTTATGGCTTTAAATAACTTACAAAGTGTTGATAAGCCGTAAAAACTAATTAATCTATTAATCAATTCTGTATTTCAGTGCGTCTTTTGATTACTTTGTCCCATTTTCCACATAGTTAAATTTCTGAACCTGCTTAATTTTGAGACCTCATGTTCGTAGCTCGCCTCTTCGCCTGTCTGTTTTGTTGATCACTATACATTTTCTCTTACGATGGTTATTAATCAGAGAGTTATTTGTAGAAACTATTATTCTCTATATATTTTTTTTACAGGTAATGTGAAATAATTAAAAATTAGGGATTAATAATAAAAAATATTAAATATGAATACAATATCCACATGGCTTTTTTCCAGAAAAAATATTACTAGGAAAAAAGACATCATCATACTTATTATAAAACCCAGGTTGTGTGTGTGTGTGTCTGTTCGTTTATATATTGGATCGGATTTCGTACACTTTTCAACCGATTTCAACAAAACTTCACAGGACTACGTAAAATTACCTTACGGTGGTTCTAATAGCACCAAAAATAGGAAAAACGCAATTGTTTTTGCACGAAATCAATTTGAAAACACGATTAAGGGGCATCGGTGTCGCGAGAATGAAAGGGGGACAACTCATATCGAATTATACTTATTATAAAACCCAGGTTGTTTTTTTTGTGTGTGTGTGTGTTCGTTTATATATGGGATCAGATTTCCTACATTTTTCAACCAATTTCAACAAAACTTCACTTTTTGGGGCAGGTAGTGTTTCTTATTGTCTTGCACACTTTTTTCTTTATTTTTACATTCAGAATGCTTTAAAAATTCCATTTACAAGACAATTGTTTATAATAAAATTCTATTCAATCGGTAGACTCATAACGATTGAAAACAATGTTTTTGTTTGAGTTTGGGTTTGACCAATTTGTAAAAAAAAAAAAATAATTAAGACATGCTTGTCCGTCAACCTTAAACAATAATCTTTGTCAATTTTATTTTTCAGTCTTTATGATGGTCGATACTTGATCTATCTCTTACTGTTATATCCCCGGACAACGCCAGGCTCTACTGCTAGTCCTAACTATACATAACTGATAATGAAAGGCATAGATTGTCTGATATCATCTTAGGATCATTAGATCCGTATGAACTGCGAGCTAATTTGAGTGACCAGATCAATTCTTAATCGCTGGTTGCGTGGTCAGTTGACGTTAGCAACACCGCTGACCTTTGTATCTGACAGATGGCACTTACTCATTATCGCAGCTGGTAAACATTAGTTCAGATGGTTTCCAACTGATTCATATAAGATACTAAATACTAAATGACCATTTCGGATTAGCGATTTACCTCTCGCTGTACATTTCTGTAAGTCACTTATGATATATTGCTTTACTCTCCAACCTAAACTTGTAGAAACCCTTATTTTCGGATTATAAACTGGTCGTTTATATGATCGGCCAACTGTTTACAGCAACAATTATGGGAGGAACGGATCAACAGAGATTTGATGGAGATTTTACATTATAAAGAAAGAAAAAAAAAGGAATGTTTCCATAGATACATTCGACGAATGATGAAGAGATTCAGAAATACGATACAGTAAACTCAATATTTCCAAACAGAAAATAAGAGAAATAAGCGACTTTTCTGCTATTAATAGTTTTACCCACTTTTTTTTATTGTTGCCTTTAATCCCAAAACTTTGGTTTGTTTTATTTGATTTTACGGCATATCAACCTCAAGAGGATATTTAATATCGAGGGTATTTTTATTATCTGTCTATATTTCTCAGGTATTATGTACACTATTTACATTATTCGGATTATTGTCCTCATCTTTGTCGCCATATTTATTACAACGTTTCGGCCGTTGTACGCTCCGGCCTTCTTCAGGTGGTTGCAATGTCGAACTGAACCCTTTATTTCGTTCACTGGGGTAGACTGTTCTAGTTCCACGTGCCATATCTAATGGATGTCAGTTATCAGTTATCTCCTGTTAATTTTCCCTCTGAAAGTTCTCTACTGCCTTGACCGGGTATTGAACTCACACTCTTTGGGTCCAGTCACTGGATCTAACCAATGCCTTTATCCTCAAGGACACATGGCACATGACAAAGTGTATAAAAATAACGTATTACTGGTAATTTTTCAAAAAATGTATTGCAGGTAATTTTTTTTTTCCAAAACTGTATTGCTGGCAATATTTTTATTTTTTTATTTTTTCAAAAATGTATTGCTGGTAATTTTTTTTTTTTTTTTATCAAAAATGCAATGTTGGCAATACTTTTTTTTCAAAAATGTATTGCCGGTAATAATTTTTTTTCAAAAATTGCTGGTATTAAAACCTATTTTTATACTTTCATAGTGTTTTGATCCCTTTTTTGCCGGGGGTTTAAGTATTTGCCCATAGTTGGGACCCTGAGAGGTTCTACCACCCCTGGTCAGGGTGGACCTGGCAACATCAGCAATTAAGAGGTGATTCCATGCTTCTCAAAACCTCCTGATCAGAGGCCTTGCAGTCGGATGTAGTTTATCGTCATATCCAGGACACGGATGCAGTTTATCGTCATACCCTGGACGCGGGTGTAATTTATCGTCTTACCTAGGACGCGGATTTATTTTATCGTCTTACCCAGGACACGGATGTGGTTTATCGTCTTATCCAGGACGCGGATGTAGTTTATCGTCTTACCCAGGACGCAGATGTAGTTTATCGTCTTACCCAGAACACCAAAACTTTGGTTCAATAAAGTTTCATTATTACAATTACTTTATTGCTCTTTTTATTGTTTTGCTTTTTGCAGTTCATCGGCATTTTATTGTTTTGAACCATCTCAGGCTAATATTTTTGACTTGAAGTTCAATATAGGCTCTTGGAGACAGCTGATATTAAATTTTTCACGCCAGAATAGACTCATTTATAAGACCATTGCCACATCCCTATGGTCTCAATATATTTTGATTACTTGTTAAAATATTTTGAAGCCACTAGGACGGGAAGATTTGGAGCGAGAGGAGAAGTAATGGTAACTGGAGATGTCGATTGACATTACATTTGAATAGCTGGAGATTATCAGTAATGGGGAGGGTGCTGGCGAGAGGTGAGATCTAGAAGAGACTACGGTGTAAGGGTGGGGAGCGGGACAGTTGCTTGTTCATGGACAGTATCGTGCGTCAGAGCAGACAAGTATTTTAGAAAAGACAGAGAGAGGCGACGCCCTTGAGAATCTATCTAGATTACATATCAGTCACTGGATCTTGTTTATAAGCATATATGGCAGACCGAATGGTTGTTTTGTTTTGAATATTCAGGGAGCTTGGGCGGCACAGAGACATCCGCTCGCGGTGGTGACTCAATGTATTTGTTCCATCTATATATTTTGATATTTTTGTTGAAAATATAACAAATGAGGATGAACGGCCAGATAAGTTTTGTTAATGGTCCTGAGGCAGGGCATCTGGTGTCTTCAGCATATTTGCCTTGGGAATCTAATGATGAACAATGTTAATGGTCCTGATCTGGCTCCTTTGTCTTTGTGTCTTTTCTATAAACACTTTCATGGTAATCGTTCTGATTAATTTTCCGTTATGGTACAAATTATTATTCATTTGTGAATCTTCACTGGGGTTTCATTTTTAAATGCTGCCATTTTTTCATTTCCCCCATCACAGAGAAATAGTACATATGAGGGCTAGTTAGGACTATATGGATACTTTGATGTATTATGGTGGTTGTAGTAAGAATGGTAAGTAAGAATGTTTTGTTTTAGTGTATGAAATAATGTAGTATAAACATACTACATTATTCCATACACTAAAACAAAACATTCTTACTTAGGTTAGTAATCTTGGCTTACTAGTTTTAACATAAGAAAAACAAGCCTTTGAAAACAAGCCTTTCTATCTCTCCCCTTTTGGCCTTTGCCAACTTTTTTTAGTAAAACAAAATAAATATTACTTTCCACTGTGGTACCTAGACTTTACGAATTTAAACGTAGCACTAGATTGAAGGCAAGGTCTTATCATTTTACAGTTGAAATGGCTAGATGTAACCGTAAGTTCTATGCTAACAGTTTCTTCTCTCGCACTTGTTGCCTGTGGATCTCTTCCGACTTCTTGCTTCCCATTTAACTTTGATCTTCAAAAATTTAAATGCAATGTCAATCATTATCTTCTTAATTGCTGTTCTTTTGTTGTTCTCTCTCCTTAAAAGTGTTTCTGTTGTTTTTATATATTCTTTCTCACTCATTAACCCACTGAATCTTAGTGGATTCATTGACTTACTTGGGGTGAAATGATTAAAAAAGTACATTTTTCTCTTTTACTTTTTATTCACACATTTTTGGGCTGATAAAATATTTTATAATATATATATTACTATTATTTTCATAAGTTTCCTTTCTAACTGTTAACGCTATACAAGGCCCAAGCGCCACTCGAGGTAAGCGCTACTGTGAGCGGTAAGAGGTAAGAGGCTCAATTTAGGAGGAAATGTGAGAAAACCAACGGGAAACCCTAGACTTGAAGATTGTAGTATCCTCTTGGAAGTCGGCTCCATAATGTTGCGGTTCGTGGAAAAAAGCTGTTTGAATGGAATTTAGGTCTCACTAACAAAATAAGATAAGAATTAAAATGATTCACCTTAGTGTAGGCGACGTATCAGGTCTTTTGTTTTGCCAGTAGAATCTTTAACATTATTATCCTTTTATTACTTGTCACTATTAAAATTGCTGCTTTTAGTCGCAACATTCAGGGTCGATACACTCTCCATTGTCATTATTATTATTATTTTATTACTATTTTTGTACCATTTTATTATTATTGTTTCTTTACCCCAGAATTTCGGTCGATGCACTCTTCATTATTACTGTACTGTACTGATGCGGCATTCACCCTGGTCGGATTGAGCCGGCTTCTTCCTGTTATGAGAAGAAGATTCTTGGGATAAATTACAGAAGTAGGGTACCCAGGCCTGCTCGGATAACGTTCTTGCTTGCCGCGGGGTTCCCACAGACGCAGAGACAGGAACGACCAGAAGCCGCCGGTTACCGATGCAGACGCTCCTTGGATTTTCACCTATCTATCTATCTATCTATCTATCTATCTATCTATCTATCTTAATCTGTTCATTATTCATCTATCCATCTGTTTGTTTTTCATTGTCTGTCTATCTGTCTAGCTCAATTTGTTCATCTATCTATCTATCTATCTATCTATCTATCTATCTATCTATCTATCTCTGTTTTTCATTGTCTGTCTGCCTGTCTATATATATATCTATCTATCTATCTATCACTGTTTTTCATTGTCTGCCTATCTATCTATCTATCTATCTCTGTTTTTCATTATCTCTATCTATCTATCTATCTATCTATCTATCTATCTATCTATCTATCTATCTATCTATCTCTGAGATGAGTTATAATTATATGCAGTATTTACATTCAGACTAACATTCTGATATTGGTGGTTATTATTACAACATTTCGGCCGTTGTGCCCGCCGGGCTTCTTCCGTTGCCTCTCGATCCGAGTTACATTCTGGGAATTTGTAAGCGAACCATATGTTTACTCCACGGGGTAGATTGTTCTCGGTCCGCTGTCCATGTTACGGGCCAATATCCTAGTGTATTAGGGCATTAGCTCGCTAATTCGGTGTGGATAGCAATTGTGGCTTGGTAGTAGAGAGTTAGACTCAGTAGGAACAGGACTAGCAATGAGCAGTACTAAAAAAAAAAAAAAAGAAATAACAAAATGAGTCATCCCGAGACATGAACAGAGGAAGAAGAACAATCTACACCCGTAGATTAAATCAACGGTTTACTTTAAAATTTCCTGAACGTTACCAATCTACCTGGATATCTTTTATCCTGTAACCTATCTATCTATCTATCTATCTATCTATCTATCTTTTATATAATGTAATTTATCCTGTATCTATCTATCTATCTATCTATCTATCTATCTATCTATCTATCTATCTCTTTTATCCTGTAACCTATCTATCTATCTATCTATCTATCTATCTATCTATCTATCTATCTATCTATCTATCTATCTATCTATCCCTTTTATCCTGTAATTAATCTATCTATCTATCTATCTATCTATCTATTTATCTATCTATCTATCTATCTCATCTATCGTGATATATATACATACTTTTATCCATTTATGTAACCTATTTTATTTTAATTCACTTTGATGTTCAAATACGTGACCGTATCCAGAAAGTATTTAGCCATTTTAAATAAGAAAAAAAAACATGTTCGCAGTCTTCACTTAATGTGGCAAGGAACAAGAGTGTGCCAGGATATGCTTGCATGAACAAAAAGTCTATAGAATCGGCGGAGATACGATAATGTTGTGTGTTATGTGCCTGTCCCATTAACAGAGAATATACAAATAAATTATGCTTGAATCCTGAACATTCCACAGCAAATAAAAAGAAATTGAACACAGAATAAGTTGCACAAGGAATAGTTTCCCACAACACCACAAGTTACCGCAAAATATAAACCTAAATATTCGATTTATGTTCTCGTTAGATCGAGACTTTTATATGAATATCATGCATGGTGTGAAACTCATTTTTTTAAAAATTATTTTCAAGCAAGGCAATAGTGCTACTAGGATATAGAGGCTTACAGGGAGTGAAAGCGAATGACGAGATTATAGCTACAAATGATTGATTTATTAATTGATTTCTTCTCTACGGCTTATCAGTCTTTTTCAGGCTATTTAATGCCATAAAATATGTTTAGATTGTAAAAATATTTTTGAGATAATAATGAGTTAGTGATACAAGTCTCACTAATTAACCCATAGCGGGGAGGGAGAAGAGGTGGATTCATACCTTTTCCGCGTAAATGAATATAACGAAGGTACCGGGAATTGGAACTCGGTTCTACTACAGCACCTGGTATTTCCAAGCGGTCACCCATCTAGATAATGACCAGGCTCGACCTTGGTTAACTTCGGTCATCGTAAGGCAATCGGTGTTTCAACGTGATATAGCCGTAAATTTTGAGGATAAGCGAGGAAAAAGGATAATAAAAAAACTGGTTTCACGAACACAGAAGATGGCGACTGCATTTCAGTTTTTTTAAAAGTTTAGGTGGCATAGAAGCAATAAATAAGAAAGGAGTCCCACAAGCGAGAATTGCGAGAAAATAAATTATTAGACTAGAACATACAGTTGCATCTATGTAGTTCAATATTAAAACGGTGGGTCCTAATTGCCAATCTAGTAGCACGCTTAAATTCATGCAGCCGAGGCACCAAAAGAGGAAATCTCATCCAAGAATTGATGTGTACATAACATTCACACATCAACTAACAAGGAAAGACCCATATTGCCTAGATGGAAATACCGAAGAATAACCACTATTTGAGGCTTACAGGCAGAAAAAATGTCGAAAGTATGCTTAGAATAGACAGCATACAAATGATTGATTTAGCAAAGGACCATTTCTTCTCAAAAACAGTGTTCTATAATACCGGACTCTCAATGCCCACCATATCAGAGCATATCATTTAAGTAACGTACAAAGTAATTCCTAATGGTAATGGAAATACCGAAGAATAACCATTATTTGAAGAGAAAAACAAAACAAGCACCAGACCAAAAAAATCAAAAGTGTAGCGGGAAGGGGGAAATGTATGGGAAATTCATCCCCCATAAACCTTTAACGTTAAAAGCAAAACAGTACTCAAAAATACCGGATTCTCAAAGCCCACCATATCATTTAAATAACCTGGTATTCCCTAAGCAATGGAAATATTATCTAGATCTGAATTTAAGGCTCAAGAAGACTTTTATTCTGTTTAATTTATTTCTCTTCATTTTTTTTCGTAAGGCAATGGGTGTTTCAGAATTGATGGGGATTATCCGGCCGTAAATTTGAGGATATGGAACCTTAACATCTTGGATAATAAAAAATTGGTTTCACGAACTACAGAAGATGGCGACTAGTCCTCAGGATCAGGTTTTGGCACAAAATTTGTTTTAAATTGGCTAGTCAACAATGTTCAAAGAAGGATGATGCCAAGAAAGGAGTTTCCCACAAAGCGCCAAGAATCTTAAGAAACGGTCGTATATAGATGAGATTAAATATTTTTACCGTTTTTGGGCGCCATGACCCATATAAAATCGATTTGACTAGTTCAATGGTTAAAACGGTGGGATGTTTGGTTTGGTAGCCAATCTAGTATTGGGCGAAACTAAATCTGGCGCATCCGAGGCACCAAATATTAAACCGATCAATCGGGGTATCTGAATTGTTTAGTATTTACTAATTGCACATCCTCAATTTAACAATTCAGGAAAGACCCATCAATGTTTTCATGGAAATTCCGAAGATCATAACCACTTTTTGAACAGATTAAAATTTCTTGGAACACGTGGCAGAGAAAAAAATGTCAAAGATCATGCTTATCCCAACTCTAAACAGCTTGGGAAATCAGCATGGCCCCATGACCATTGGGCTAAAAGCAAAACGGATTGTTCTATAATACCAGAGGACTGATCAATGCCATATTTCATATCAAAGAATATCATTTACATATAATATATATATATATATATTATATATATATATATATATATAATACTGAAGAAGAAACGTTTCATGAAATTATTTGAAGAAAAAGAAATAAAATCAAGCACCAGAAAGAAAAAAATTTTCACTTAAATTTGTTTTAGCAAACGTTTCATTTGACAAAAAATTAAAAGCATTGTCGGGATATCCTAATTGAAACTCTCACACACACACCCAGCATAATATATATATATATATATATATATATATATTATTCAAAAATTCTAATATAAGGGTGTTATAACATCACTATAAAAATAGACATTTTGTTTCAACACTTATGAAGTGATGGTGTTGATTGAGAAAAAAATCTACAATTTTCGCTATCAACACCATCACGTGTTGTAACAAAATGGCTATTTTTGAAGTGATGTTATAACATAATTATGTTATAACTTTTGAATATACACTATTTGCTTTACTTTGTATTGAGCACTTTCTTAAAAATAGAGGTTTTGGTTATCGGAGTTTTATTCCATCTATACCAACCCTGTACTCATATATATATATATATATATATATATATATATGAGGCTGGGGTCGTTAAAGGCAACTGCTGAAAAGGTACTGCAATTATTCTTTGTATTTCATTTTTCATGTGTTCGTACAAGTGTTTTCTTTTCCGGACAGAAAATGTGTAAAAATGGTTCAAAAGTCTTGCATATGCAAGCGCTTTCACTTCTTTTTATTTTTTTACCTATTATGAAAGACAATTTTTTTAACTAAATATGTGGGGTTTTATGTATATGTCTAAAGTTATAGGAATGTTTTATTTTCCGAAAACTGTCAGCACATTATGGCCGTGTTAATATATATATATATATATATATATATATATATATATATATATATATATATTATAATTTTATCATATTTTATCATATAGACAAAAACAGTTTACTCACTACAAAGATGCAACTTAGTTTCGGTGCATTTCAATTGCACTTCGACTGGTGAGAACCAAAGATTTTTATGAACAGTTCTCTGTCCATAACAATTTTTGGTTATATATAAATATTTAGTTATTAATAATAAATAATTATCGGTCTAATATCGGCATCAAGCTCTCTTTTGGATTAATGCTGTGAACGTTAGAATTTATATATTACTTTCGTTCTGAACTGATATATATATATATATATATATATATATATATATATATATATATATATCGGTTTCCTGAAACTGATCTGCTTGACTCTCATACGTCAAATCTCGACGGGAGAGTCGACTATATATATATATATATATATATATATATATATATATATAGTCGACTCTCCGTCGAGATTTGATATATATATATATGATTCGAAATACAAATAAACTTGAAATTTATAATCAGCCGTGTTGAATAACAATCACAAAAGATGCAGAGGGACCGACATAATTTAAGTTCTCTTAGACATCATATTTCTCATGTCTTAGTCGAGTTAAATTTGTATCAACAACAATCATTCGCTTTGTATAGATAATTCTTGCGATTTGGCCCGTGTGTAATTTCTCACCCCCTATCCCTTGCGGCTATAACCCCATACTGTTCCCTATGTATTGTGAACAACGTGAGAAAATTGCAAAAGGTAGACTTGACCTCTCCACGGGTTGCATTGCTTGCTCGATGTTCTATCTTTTACTCTGACAACCAGCTGTAGGTTTCTCAGAGAAGCCATTGACAGTGATGAGCCGTGTGATGTCTGCTGAGACCTCGTTAAATTTTAAAAGGTGTATAACTGCGGCTTATAGATATAGTATTTGAAATGTCAAGGGCATAACGAGAAATTTTACGTGATGTATTTGTATTATATATTCTGGCATCTGTCACTGATTCGTCGACGAAGTTTTCCATTATAACATTCTGTAACAAGCCTTGTCTTGTTTGAACTCACTAGTTGAATGTGGAAATATCTAAGTACTAGTTGTATATTTACGAATGCATATAAGCTATAAGAATTTAAAGATAGTATATTTATAACACGGCCGGCCCGAATCGATACGGAGACTTTCACACGCTGGTCAGTACTGGCGCCGGACAATTGATTGTTATCTGTTGACCGCTTCGTTTCTTCATCTGCTCTGTCCCACGTTGTGCTTGATTGATCTTGCCGTGAACATCCAATGTCCGTCCTCACTTTACGTGTTGAATTGAGTTGATGGAACCGTGCCATACCAAAGGAAAAAGAAACTTCCGCTAGGGAAAATAAAAATTATTATAAATAACGAATTTAATTGGGTTAATTTTCGATTGGTTTTATATAATTGTTGATACACAAAATGAACCCTTCCCGTTGAATCTAGCTCAACTGCGACTGTTCCCACTCACTTATATAAAACTTTATTGCTGGTATATTTACACCTTCATATTGTTTTTGTTTGGGGGTTCAATATTTGTCCAGAGTTAGGACCCGGACAGGTCACTCCCATCAGGGTGGACCTGGGAACAACAGCAATTAAGAAGTGGTTCCACGCTCCTCAGAACCTGTAATCTCCTGATCGGAGGCCTTGTCTAGCCTTGAGTATCAGTCTGCCTAGAAGTTTGAAGATGGTTGATATTATACATCAGTCTTAGCTGAGTTATGAACTAACGAATTTTGGTTTGGTTTATTTTCTTTTACGGTATATCAACCTCAACGGATTATCTAATGTCAACAAGATTTTTAGGATAGGTTTGTATGAATAGAATATGTATTCTTTGTAAGAAATCAGTTTTTAGATCAGGTTTCATCGGCGTATTTTTGTAAAGAGGGTTTTTGCCAAGTGTCAAATGTATCACCGGTAACATTGTTTTCAAAAATGTACTGCTGGCAATATTCTTTTAAAAAAGTGTACTGCCGGTAATATTTTCTTTTTTAAAAAATGTATTGCTGGCATTTTTTACTGTAAAAATCTATTTTTATACTTTTATAGTGTTTTCATGTCAGTTTGGTGTGTGGCGGGAGTAACTATTTACCC
Organism: Acanthosepion pharaonis; assembly: GCA_903632075.3. NCBI lineage: Eukaryota > Metazoa > Mollusca > Cephalopoda > Sepiida > Sepiidae > Acanthosepion > Acanthosepion pharaonis. Next base: position 1,924,700 of record CAHIKZ030000224.1, read on the forward strand.
ATAGATGGGATCCTAACCATTGCTACTACCTCCGGGGCAGGGTGTAATTGGTGACAACAGAAATTAAGAAGTGGTTCATGATTCTCAAAATCTCCCGATCAGATGCCTTGCTGTCATACCCAAGACGAGAGCAATACTAGGATGCCCAATGATGATTGAACTCACTAACTGCTAGACTTGTTTGCTAAGGATTAGGTGTATCAAGAATCAAACCTTAAAGATACAGCCCGAGTTAACAATGTATTATTGTTTGAACGTAATCTTCAGTCTTCAAAGCATTATGGGTAGCAAGGTCAGTTATTTCCGGTTTCTTGCGTTATTATAACGTCTATTGGATAGTTGAGAACGGTTTAAATTATTCTAATGCATGCAGAATGGAGATAATTGGCAACCCAGAATGCGGTTATTTTATAACTATTGTATAGGTTTGTGTATTAAATCTTAAATCCTGGGCTTATCTATTTGCCCATAGCTAGGATCCTAACAGGTTTTACCAACCCCGGTCAGAGTTTAACTGGGAACAAAAAAAATTAAGAGGTGGTTCCACGATCCTCAAAATCTTCCAATCAGAGGCCTTGATGCAGGATGTAGTTTGACGTCATTCCCAGGACGAGAGCAATAATGGGATTCCCAATGAGGATTGAACTCAGTAACTGCTAGACTTCTTTGGTAAAGATTGGGAAACGTGTACCAAGAATCTGAATTATGTTCTTAGACAATTTAATTTAATCTCTGAGGTGCAGCGCGAGTTAACAATGCGCCATGAGTAAAATTAGAACTAAGAATACAATGTAAAGAAATATTTACATATTTTCTAAAATAATAATGACCTCCACTTCAGTTTTGTCAGAGACGTTTTCTAGTTGTAGATTTGTTATTTTAATATATATTAAGCTTCATTGTTTTGATTGATAACAGTAGGAGCGGTTCTTTCATAACAAAAACTAGCAGCGTAAATGTTTTATACTTTCATAGTCTTTTGATACCAGTTTAGTGGTAAGGGGTAACTATTTACCCATAGATGGGATCCTAACAGCTGCTACCACACCGGGTCAGGGTGGACCTGGGGACAACAGCAATTCAGAATTGGTTCCAGGATCCTCAAGATCTCCCGATCAGAAGCCTTGCTGCCGGATACATTTTATCATCTTACCCAGGATGCATATTTAGACATAAATATTTTGTCTAAAGTTGTTCTGTTGAATACAATCCCCGGGATATTTGGTATGCCTCTTGGCGATTTTCTTGTGTTGAATCGGATGTACGAGTGGACTGTTTTATTTTTGTTTTGTTTTTTTAAGCGTTTCACCCCAAGCAAGGCGAGAAGCCACTAGGACGCAAGGGGGTTACAGAAAATTTGGAGCAAGATCAGATAGGAGTGATAGAAGAAAGGATGAGGGTAGTGGATAGATCAAGGCAACTGGAGATGTCGATTGATATTACATTTGAATAGCTGGAGATTATAGCTCTCAGGGAAACTGGAATAGGGAAGGGAGTTCCACAGGCGAGAGGTGCGAGACATGAAGCTATTGGAGTAGAAGAGACGACTACATTTAGGAGTTTCGACTGTGAAAGGCTGAGAGCGGGATGTCAGCCTCGTAGGGCGCTTGAACTCATGAAGTCTGGGAACCAGCGAATGCAGCTCCTCGGAGCAATTGCCATGAAAGTATTTGTAAAACAGACAGAGAGAGGCGACGGCGCGTCTGTGAGAAAGTGACTGTAGACGAGATTGCCCGGAATGAGAAAACGGAAAACCGAGTTCCTTATATTCACTTACGCGCAAATACCGTTAGTAAAATCAGTTCCACCTCTGCCCAGCTATAGGTTAAATAACAGGGTTACAGATAAGACATGGGCAGCAGAATAATAGATGTGCTCAATGGTGGAATCTGACATTCCAGATATTTGGCGAAGAATTGCAATGGTGTCATGTAAAGAATATCCTTCATACTGGACAATGGATAATACATACTCAGTCAGATGGAAACTGTGGGTGTACAGAGAGTAGCGACTTGTATCTCCGAATATAAGCGCAAACGAAATCCATAAATGAGGTACCTCGAAAGACGAACTAGTTACTAGTATATAGTTGTGTCGACAAAGTCGTTTGATATCAGATGAAGATCTATCAGGTTATCGATATTATATGCCAGCAGTCATTAACCTTAGTGCGCCATGGGCCGGCTCGCTACCAAATGGTCTACGGCCCCATACCGGTTCGAGGTCCGGTTATTGGGGACCGCTGTTAAATGAGGTACTCTGAGCCATCATTGGTCATTTTCCAAGAAAGGTACTAAAATTTCTCAAACATTAAAATTTGTGATTACAAACAAGACTTCTCCAGATCAAGAGCAGCGGCCAGGTTAACTTTGTCCGCGTTGACGGATTTATGACTGAGATAAGAGTAAATGGTACTGTCGTCTGCATAAAGGCCAAATTGAGAACTGATGACACCAGGAAGATCATTGATGAAGATCTGAAACAGTGTAGGACCCAGGATAGAGTCTTGGGGAACTCCTGCATTCGTATGGAAGAAATTAGAAGAGAACCTTTTCAGGTCGACCTTCATTTCACGATTTGATAAGAATGATTGTATTAAACCAAATAATCATCCTGTAATGCCATAACCCTGAAGGTTATGCAGAAGACCATCATGCCAAACCCTGTCAAGCGCCTTCGAGATATCTAAAGCCACAGCTCGAGCTTCGTCGTTATTAAAGCAATCAGAAGTAAACACTTGAAATTTTGGGAAGCGATAAAGATGGTTTCGAGAATTTAACACTTACCGGTCATATCAAATGCAACCGAAGCAGAAAACAAACAGCGAGAAACCTACTTAACAAGTTTCGGCAAATAGCGAGACAATTGTAGTATAAGTTGCCAAAATGGACTTTTGCACAGTGTTAGGCCGGATCTTCAGAGAAGCAAGCTGCATCAGCGGGTTGACATGAAAGATAACATCAGGGACACGACGTGCAGATCCCGGTCGCACAGCATGTCACTAGCTACCCTCGACATATGAACAGGTGGTCGACATATCAAAGCTTGATTAGTTTAATTTGGTTTGTTTTGGTTTTACGGCATATCAACCTCAATGGGTTATTTAATGCCGGCAAGACTTTTATTGCTGGTAATATTTTTTTTCAAAAATGTATTGCTGATATTTTTTTAATAGCTGGTATTTTTTTTCAAAAATGTATTGCTGGTAATTTTTTTTTTTCAAACATATATTGCTGTTAATATTTTTTTTTTTTTTTTTTAAATATATTGCTGGTATTGATCTATTACTGATAATAATTTTTCTTCAAAAATGTATTGCTGGTAATAATTTTTCACAAAGTATTTCTGGTACTAAAATCTATTTTTACACTTTCATACTGTTTTGACCTCAGTTTGGGGGTTAACTATTTTCCCATAGATGGGACCCTAACAGGTGCTACCAGCTCGGGTCAGGGTGGACCTGGAAACAACAGTAATTAGGAGGCGGTTCCATGCTCCCCGAAACCTCCTGATCAGAGGCCTTGCTGTTGGGCGTAGTTTATCATCTTACTCATTACGGCAAAACTTGAGATGTACATCCATGAGACAAACCGGTCAATAGCTAGATATATAAGCACACACCCAATGGGGGAGATAAAATGAGTCTCTTTCATCTTGGCGGGAATGTAAAATCCACGTTCAGTGAAAACCCCATAGTGACACACACACACTCTTCGACAGTAATTGGCAAACACCGAAACTGAATACACAATAACATTGCGTATGGAAGATTTAGCATTTTAATAATTACCTATGTGTCATGTTAGAACATAGGCGATCGTGGCTGTCCACATTTCCCTGTCCTTTGTAGCCCTTAATAAATATTGTCTTTTTGCTATCTCCCCCAAACCCTCTTCTGCCATTTATAAAAGCTCGTTAGGTAGGGTATACGCTGTTTTCTTTTGTCTCTCTTGCCATCGATATATCCTGAGAGTGTCAAATTCTCCAAACCTTCTTTCTTCATTATGTGCCCTAAAAATGTCAAACGTCTCTTTCTATATTAGTGTTATTTTGCTTCTATTCTTTTCTAAACTTAGTCGTTGCTCACATATTCAGACCATGTCCATCATCCTTCTGTAGAACTACATTTCTGTTGCCTCAAGTCTCTTCATCTGTGAGGAGATTGTCCAGCATTAATTGCCGTATAGGAGGACTCATATTACATAACAGTTCAGCACACCTTTCGCTGTTACTAACGAAATTTTCCTGTTTCTTAATACTTTGTTTAGCTTTTGGGAAGCACCTTTCGATATTCCAACGAACCTTCGGATTTTGGTGTTGCGTTCCCCGTCCTCTGTCAAAGCACTTCCCAGGTATTGAAATTGTTGAACTTGTTTGATTTTGGTATCTCCAATTTGTAATTTGCATGCTGGACTCTTCCTTTTGCTAAACACCTTTCATTCTATCTTTTGCCAATTGATATTTAGTCCATTTTCGCTTTGCTTCACTATATTTTTTAGGAGTCCGGGTAATTTCTTTTCTGAGTCTGTGATCAGCACTGTGTCATCTGTATATAGTGCGATGTTAATATTGTGGCTGCCAATAGGCAAAGATAATATAACGCAAGTGAGACGACGAGACAGAGGAGTTGTAATGGGATGAATATTACTGATAGCAAGAAGATACAGGCATCTGTGAAGATTCATGATTTTCGAAATCATGAAGAGATGATTTTATTCGGGTAAATCGATTTTGGAAGCGTGGTACTGCACTCAATCTGGTTTGACTTGATAAATAATGACACAAAATATACTTTTCCAAATCGTTACGTCTTTTGATGAAACGAGTTTAAAATATTAAATTTAGGTTCAAAATCTTAGCGTTGGAATTTCATTCCGGTGATCAAGGAAAGTCTTATAAAATTTATAATCTTCTGAAGCTTTACAAATTGTATATGGACAAGATGCATGGCACAAGCGTATTATTACTAAATCATAGTGCCATCAAATTCGAAGAGAAATATTACTGAACAATTTACCTATATTATGATGTTATACAATGCAATTATTTTAATGTGGTTTTCAATAAACAATGCAAATTTAAAACATTTTGTTTTATAATTTGTTCTCAGCAATGGTATGGTGTTATATACAGTTTCATCTCTTTTTTTTTTATTAATTATGATCTATCAATCGATCTAACAAATGGTCTAACAAATCTATTCTTTGAGTAGACGTTTTTTAAAACTGTCACAGTTTTTATTTATCGAATGCAGCAAAATAAATTTTGCTTGTAGTGATTCATTAGAATTCTGTTTTGAATATATTTTCCATTCAGTGTAAGTAATTTATATCTATAATTCTCAAAATGTGTGTGTATGTATGCGTGTGTATGTATTTATGTGTGTGGGTGTCTGTGATTGGTTGTTTTTTATGCGTTCCCACAGTTTTCATCCAATTTTGATGAAATTTTGTTTTGTTTGATAATCTTTCAGTGCCGGTTTTGTGTCCAAATTGGCGGGAAAAAATTACAACCTTGAAAGTGAAAAATCGAAAAAAACTGATTTTTTTACAATTTGCGCAAAAATCAAAGGCAAAATTCAATGTCTGTAAAAAACAGCGTACAATCAATTTAGAGAGTTGAAATCTAACGCAAAAGATTATAAAGAATTATAAAAAAAATTATATTACAAATATAAATTCTCGTATATCATTATTATGGCGGTCCATAGAAGAGGTTCCTTCCTTACAAGAATGAGAACGCAAAAACGGTGCTTTTCAGGGCCACTTCTCATTCAATTTGCTAACCCCCCACCCCATTTGGGAATGCGCGTCAATTGCACCTAATTGTTGTTACTAAAAGAGATTTTCGGGTGGGCTTACTTAAACTGCTCCAAGTGAACGGCAAAAATTCCCAGTAATGAAACACCCGATCGAAGACGGTTTATACAGCTAGTACAAAATATATAAACTTTATTTGGATTTATTTTTGAAGTAAGTTTGTAATTCGGAAATTAGTTATTAGTAAGTGTGTAATTCGGAAATTAGTTATTTCTGTCCATTCTTTCAGATTTTGAAAACTTAATGCTCAAATTTTGTAAAAGCTATGAATCTAATTTTTTTTGTGTCAGTACTCATCACATGAACCCACATTTTCCCCACCAAGTGCAATGTTGATTTCCTAAAAAAGGTGAAAAATCAACAAATATAGAGATAGAGGGAGGAGAGAAAGAGAGATTGTAATCCTCTTTTTTTCCACTATTTCGCTGTATCGCTTTAGCTGAACCAGCTATGTTCACCCAATACAAGTCCCGATTGCCACTCAAGGTAGAGGGTTAATTTTTAGAGTTGTATTATCATAGGAATGGGTAAGAAAAATTAGAAAGTAGAAAAGTTAGAGGGTTAATTCTAGACTTGAAGAGGTCAAAATTAAATTTGTCAGAGGTCAGGCGGAGACGTTAGAAGTTTAGAGTTTAAGTAGACTTTAAAAGGAACAGGAAACCCAACTCTAAACAAGGAATAAGAGTCAAATCTCTACTCCTGTTCAAAAGACCAGGGAGGAGTGTGAACCAGACGATAGACGAGTCTATTTACTCCTATTACTTCATAGATATTTAAATTTTCGTACTTGCTTAATTCACAGAATTCATATCCTGGGCTGTTCTTCTTCATTACAACCATACACTCCATCCTCCTACAATTGATAAATAGTCCTTCCTTCCCGCTTTCCCTTACTACCTTGTTCTTATAGAATTCTTTCTGTGTCCGCCACCAATATTACCTGATTTAGTTGAGCAGTTCAACGAAAATACGCACAGAGCTAAAACTAATCGGGACTAATTTTAATGCTTCTAAAATATACCTTGAACATTAGCCTAGAAATCATTGAAAACAAACCTTTAAACTGATCAACCGTCAGTTGACGTAAGTTGTATTATCACAGATGCAAACAGGAAAAGGTATTTCACAGACCATCGCTCTCAATGGATTCTCAGAAAAAGTCACAGCGGGTAGCCAGTTTCAAAGATAGGAAACCAAGAAAGTAGTGCAACCCACGGAGAGGTCAAGACTTCCGTGCTTAAATTCTCACGATCTTCATAACACACAGTGACCATTATGGCGTTTATAGCCGCAAGAAATATTGAGCGGTTAATTCCACACGCACAAAAAAAAAAGAGAAATTTTGCAAGAAAATGTTTTTATGGAGATATGTATACAAAGCTAATTATTGTTATATTTATTATTTGAAGTTTGAAAATAGATCAAGGGACTGGAAGCTGAAAGGTTCAAGATCCTGAAGAATAATTAAAATGATCTCGTTACAGCAGTTTTGCTAGATCAATAACTATACTTCCCGGCGAGAGATAAGACATTCATATCTTGTGCCGGTAGATCAAACTCACAAGCAGCACCACCCTAGTACCTCTAAAAAGGACAGAGTTAGGTTCATTCTCTGACGACTGCGTCAGTATACGTATGATACAAACAATCCTTTCTAATTTGTTTTTTAAATGGTTACGTAAAAGTTTGTTTGAGCATCTACGTTAAAATTACCTCTGCATACACACACACACACACACACACACATATATATATATATATATATATATATATATATATATATATATATATATAAAACCTCTATAACAATTATAACTTCTTCCATATATATATATATATATATATATATATATATATATATATAGTTTATGCAAATTTAGGTAATCCGTATGGGTAGACTCGAGGAGGATGATATCCAGAGAGCTCAATGTAAAATTCAGAGCAGATATGTTTGAATAAAAGATTAAGGTTATGGTGAAATAGCTTATTACATGGAATCTTAACGTGGTCTGTCTTTTTTATTTTATTATATATATATAATATATATATATATATATATATATATATATATATGTGTGTGTGTGTGTGTGTTGTGTGTGTGTGTGTGTGAAGAGTTTGTCTGCATGTGTTGGTTCCAACGTTGAGAAAAGTGTATATATCAAAAAGAAGAGAGAAACTGAAAACGTTTTTGGTTGTTACGTGTGTGTGTGTGTGTGTGCGTTTAAATTTATATTATGCTTTATTTTCCATAGTTTCGCAACACGTGTTTCGGGTCTCGCGACCTTCATATTATTAAAATGAATTAATTTTCCTTATGTTTTTCGATGTTAAAACATTCTTTTTTGTGTGTGGTAGTGACACAAATGTCTTTCTTGAACTGATGTTGAGAAAGTTATACACATCCCACACCGTTTGTACTACTCGGAGGTTCATGCCAAACGCAATATGTATACTGACTGTTATTTAATTTGAAAATATATCAGTTTATCGTAATGCTGGCATAGTTAAGCACTATTTATATAGTGATATAATCTTTTCCAAAAGCTTAAAAGATTTTTTAAAAGAAATTAATTATATTTTTCATAACATTTAAACTAGTAACTAAAATGGTAGGTCTAAACGGAATCACCTTAAAAGCAAACATCATATGATTTAACCCACCTTTTAACTATAATGTCCAAACTAATATTAACCCAAAAGCATTTACCAGAATTAAAAACAAAGGTTTTTAACAAAAATAATGTCAAAATTAGTCATAGCCGCACTAGTTACATCGATATATATATATATATAATACCAAAGGAATCTAAATGAAATCGGCTAGATTTAAAAAAAAAAGAATTTTAAATTAAAAAAAAAATTAAATTTCCATCATCTTTCATCGGTACGCATGTACAGTGTCGCCATTTTATTTTTTTAATTTTGCACATGTGTTGTGCTTGATTTTGTTACCTGCATACTGTAGTAGGGTCAGTTGGGCACCGTCTGTGAGAAAAAGAGCACCATGACGCAATTCACCCTGCCAGAAATTTCGAAACGGCGAGCCCTATTGCTTGACATTCGCACCAAAATCTCAAATACGAACATTTCAGAGTGGCCGGCTGTCAATTTGAGCACTGTGCAGAGGATTTGGAAAGAGTTGAATGAGTCTAATGGTGATTACGAATTTGTATCGGTATGGAAAAATTACTCTGATCGTTCTGATAATTTATTGGTGAGGTCCTGTGATGGTGATGAAGAATCGACATTCAACACCATCACTTGATAAGACGCCAGAAGTGTTGAAACAAAATGGCTATTCTTGTAGTGATTTTATAACATATTTATGTAATAATTTTCGAATAAATTATATATATTAATATAAAAAAAAATAATAATAAATAAATAAATATATATATATATATATATATATATATATATATATATATATATATATATACTTCTGGCGTCTTATATATATATTTATAAATGTGAAAGACAATAGGAAAACTGTAGTTATTGCTGACGCGTTTCGTCCAATGTGGACTTTCTCAAAGCAAAAAATGAAATGAATTTTGCTTTTCTCAAGTCAAAATTGGACGAAACGCGTCAAGATTTTCTATTTCATTATATTTTAAATATTGTCTTTTATAGGTTAAGTTTAAATATTTTTTTTATATAGGTTATATATATATATATATATATATATATATATATATATATATATATATATATATATTTAGTTTATGAAAACCTAGGTAATCCGTATGGGTAAACCTAAGGAGGATAAAATCCAGAGAGCTCAATGTAAATCCAGAGCAAATAATTTAAATAAAAGCAGACCACTTTAAGGTTCCATGTAATAAATTATTTCACCACAGCCCTTTTAAAGGACTGAGGATCATCAGACTTTACTTCCAAATGTAAAGTCTGATGATTTGCAGTCTTTTTATTAGGTTGGTGCAAAAATAATGACGTAATAATGTCATAATTAAATAAATTAATAATTTATTACATGGAACCTTAAAGTGGTCTGTTTTTTATTTAAATTATATATGTATGTATTTATTAAAGACATTTTTATGTTTAACGTTCTTTTTTATAGATACAAGTATTTAAATAATGCTCTGTTTATAATAAACAGTATTAAATAACATTTACCGGCCTGAATGTCCGAGACATTTTCATAGAAAATATTCGTCCTTTGACAGGATTCGAACCTGCATCCTATACGGAACCGTTATTTACGCTGACGTGCCTTACCGTCTCGGCCACAAAGGAGCGTTCGGTAGGCATTATATAATTATAAACTGAGCATTTACTTAAATACTTGTATCTATAAAAAAGAACGTTAAACATAAAAATGTCTTTAATAAATAAATTGTCGGACTTTGTCCATTTCTTAATATATGTATATATATATATATATATATATATATATATATATATATATATAGATAGATAGATAGATAGATAGATAGATATATTTCTCTGTGTGCGTCTGCATACATGTTTAAAGGGTTGCTGAAAATTCTTTGCCCGGCCGAAAGGGTCTATCTAATACAAGATGAGCAGAAGGAAAATAACGATTAACCTACATCACATGCTTGCGTAATTTGATAGCAAAACAAGGTGTGGGAGGAATAGTAAAAAGAGAAAACTTGCTAAGCGCCACAAAGTAAAGGAACGTGTGGAGAACAATGATCGGTAGTAACTATTCACGAGCATAACAAACCACATATCATAAATTCCAGTAATTCAACATAACTTCCTTATTTTGATAAAACGATTGAGGCTAACGCAAACACGGAAGATGGGCTTTGTGATTTTCTTTCAGGAACTGAAGTAAAAGATAAAAACCCGTTGAGAAAGGAACAAATGAAAGTATCTGATTGCAAGCGAGAACACTGAACAACGCAATACCAATGTCAGAGGTTAAGCATAGATTTACAGAAAGGAATTGTAATGTCGCACCTGTTGACAAGTGAGACAGCGAACAATTATAAACTATGTGTGACATTGAAAGAATCTGATTTTAAAGGATTACCTTTGACTGAAATTGTAGAATGCAGACACGTACACGACATGAGGTCTTGGGCGAATGTCTTGCTTCACTTGGCGCTGCATGGAGCAATGCTTGGTAGTTTCTGGTAAGAAGGAGATGAAGAATAAGAGTGGTAGTAGTGAGAGGAAAAAGAAGAAAAAAGAAGGAGGAGAATGGTAGTAGGAGGAGGAAGAAGAAGATAAAGAAGACAAGAAGAAGAAAAAAGAAGAATGATAGTAGGAAGAAGAAGTAGAAGAAAAGAAGAAGACAAGAATGGTAGTAGTAAGAAGAAGAAGAAAAATGACAAGAGGAAGAATGGTAGTAGAAGAGGAAGAAGAAGAAAATGACAAGAAGAAGAATGGTAGTAGTAAGAGGAAGAAGGAAAAGAAGAAGAAGAATGGTAGTAAGAGGAAGAAGAAGAAAAAGACAAGAAGAAGAATGGTAGTAGTAAGAGGAAGAAGAAGAAAAAGACAAGAAGAAGAATGGTAGTAGTAAGAGGAAGAAGAAGAAAAAGACAAGAAGAAGAATGGTAGTAGTAAGAGGAAGAAGAAGAAAAAGACAACAAGAAAGAAGAAGAAAAAAGACAACAAGAAGAATGGTAGTAGTAAGAGGAAGAAGAAAAAAAGACAACAAGAAGAATGGAAGAAGAAGAAGAAAAAAGACAACAAGAAGAATGGGTAGTAGTAGTAGAAGAAAAAGACAACAAGAAGAATGGTAAAAAGACAAGAAGAAAAAGACAACAAGAAGAATGGTAGTAGTAAGAGGAAGAAGAAGAAAAAGACAACAAGAAGAATGGTAGTAGTAGTAGTAGTAGAAGGAAGAAGATAAAAAAGACAAGAAGAAAAAGAAAAAAGATAGAAGGCAGAAGAAGAGGAAGAAGAAGAAGAAGAAAAATGTTAGTGATAGAAGGAGGGGGAAGAAGAAAAGAAGACGAAAAATCATATTGGAAGGAGGAAGAAGACAAGAAGAAGAATAGTGGTAGGAGGAGGAAAATGAAGACGAAAACGACGATGAACAAGAAGAATGGCAGTAGTAGTAGTAGTAGGAGCAGCATCAGCAGAAATAGTAATAGTAGTAGAAGAAGGGGAGAAGAATGGTAATGATCGAAGGAGGGGAAGAGGAAAAGAAGACGGAAAATCATGTTAGAAGGAGGAAGAAGACAAGAAGAAGAATGGTGGTAGGAGGAGGAAAAAGAAGATGAGAAAGACGATGAACAAGAAGAATGGCAGCAGCAGCAGTAGTAGTAGTAGTAGTAGAAGAAGAAGAAGAAGAAGAAGAAGAATGGTAATAGAAGGAAGTAGGTGGAGAAAGTAGAAGACAAGAAGAAGTGAATATAAAACGAATAAGCAAGCAAAATTAACCTTAAAATTAACCTGAAGTTTTGATATGCTTCAGCCTTACAGTTTTTCAGCAAATATTTCATATTGTGTTCAGTGTTCTTTCGCAGATTGTTCACTTCGACGTGGTGTAATGGTTAACAAGCCTCTCTTCCGAGATTAATTAAAACTACATAATGTATTCGATCCTCAATGGGTGTTCCACACTTTCGACTTTATGCCACATCTAAGCTACACTTAAAAAATCTCCGTCATACTTTTAAAGTTCGATACTAAACTTTATTTTAGTCACTTTTTTGTTTTCTTTCCTTTCATATGTTAGAGGTCGAAAATTTAAAAATTCCAATTTCTGTCGATTGATTGTGATAAAAATTGGAATAAATACTACTAAAAACTTCTTTGGTGAATCTGCATACAAATGCTCTTAAGACAAAGAAAGTTACATAAATGAAAGCTATAGGGATAGGTAACACTGTTACCCCACCCTATAGCTTTACCCCTCCCTATAGCTTTCATTTACTCTAACATTCGTCCCACACTCTCATACATACAATCTCACTAAATTTTATTTTTTATTTCCGGAGTTGTTTTTTCTGTTTTCTTTTTGAATTTGTAGGTCTGA
>CAHIKZ030000224.1:1940000-1952500 GCA_903632075.3 Acanthosepion pharaonis
TTACTATTCTTAAAAGAGTGCTCAATACAAAGTAGAGCAGATATAATTATTTTTATAAAAAAATTTTTATAACATAAGTATGTTATAAAATCACTACAAAAATAGCCATTTAAAAAAAAAAAAAAAACACCTACGATTAAATGGAGTTTGGTTACGAAAGCTCGTACATGTAACTCCCTATATATCCCATGTTACCTATGCCTTAATGAAAAATTTGAAATTATTAGATTTAAAAACAAGGCTGATCTCTTAAATCAAAGATATGAACTGACAGTAAATTGTAAACACCGTTATAAATTTAACTTAGTGTAGGGGTCGTATACTTTAAATGATAATGATATGTCGCTGTATTTTTAATAGATTAGATTTTTTATTGCATAATGGTCATACTTACGATATAAGTGTGTATTGTTTACCTGCATAGTGTTATCAGTGTTGGTGTAAATATGTATATATTTATTTATGTGTTGGTTAGAGTATTTGCACTGAGGAATGTGTAGGTTGGTGTATAAATGTATTTATGGTTTTTTTTTTTTTTTTTTTACATGTGTGGGTGTATGTGTGGGGTATGTATGTATGTATATATATGTGAGTGTGTGTGTATATATATATATATATTATGTGGGAAGGTAAGGTAGATTATGAGAGAATAGGTTAATAATTATTACTGTATATGTGTATGTGTGTGCCTATATATGTATGTGTGTATGGGTGTGTGTATATATGTATGTATTTGTGTGTGTATGTGTGTATATGTATGTATGTATGTAGATATATATATATACATGTTTGTATATATATATATGTATATATATATATATATGTGTGTGTGTGTGTATATGGTTGGATATATATATATATATATATATGTATATATGCATATATATGTGTATGTGTGTATATGTATGTATGTGTGTGCATGTGTATATGTATGAGTATGTACAGGTATGTATATGATTGAATCACGGCAGTATAATGGTTGGCCAGCATGGTTCGCTAGATTGGGTGCGACTGAGTAATGAGTTCGTTCCTCACTGGGTGCCCCCTGATTTCGGCTTTGTGCCACGATATATTTGTATATATATATATGTATGTGTATATGTATGTGTGTATGTATGTGTGTATATATATATGCGTGTGTGCATATATATATATGTGTATATATATCGGTATGTCCTATTTTATTGTGTATGTGTATTTATATTTAAGTATATTTCTGTTTGTATGAATGTGTTTATATATTTGTATGTTAGACTATATGTATATTGCTGTGTGTTGGTGTTTGAAGGTATATTTATGTATCTATATGTTAGTTCGTTTATATATGTATTTGGTTGAAAGTTGTTGTATTTTTATGTATGCATGTATATATGGGTAGTTGTTATTGTAGGTAGATATATTTATGTATATATATATATGTTTATTTGTAGATATGTATGTATGTGTGTATATATATTTATGTATGTTTGTGTATGTATATATATATGTGTGTGTGTTGGCACCTATTATGTATGAGTTTGTGTGTATGTGTAGGTATGGAAACTTTGGTATATCATGACTGTTTTTTATATATCTAAGTATGTGTGCATAAAAGTCTATGTGTATATATGTGTGTGTATTTAGGTTTATATGTATATGTACGTACATATGTACTTGTTATCATAGATATGTATATGTACGTATATGTTTATGTTTATATATTTATTTGTGTGTATTTCTGTACGTATATGTATGTATGAATATATATATATATATATATATATATTTTTTTTTGTGTGTTAATTGTTTTTTGCTGCCGTGTATATATATATATATATGTATATATTTGTGGATTTCTTTATCCTGTTTTTTCTTTGCCAAAATATATAATGAAACTATTATCAACTTATATGATTAATAATATATACATATTTTTATTGATATTTATTGTTTTAGAATTTTCGTTTTAATATATTAAATAATATTATTTTAAACATTTTTATCTTTGTATATTTGCTCCCTTAAGTTATAATTCAATAAGTGGTTAGCATTTATTTAAGTCTGAAATATTTACTGGTTGTGATTTCTCAATGTCTATGCCATTGTGGATGTATGTTTGTGTATATATCGGTGTCTATATGTATGTAGAGTGTATTCACATTTAACTGTGTGTGTGTATAAGTGTTAGTTTCCACGTCTCCTTTTTTCGTAAAGGGCTGTGGAGTTGTTCATGTATTCCCCCTACCTCTTCTTTTTTTTTTTTTTTTTTTTGTGTGTGTGTGTGTGTGTGTGTGTGTGTGTGTGTGTGTGTGTGTGTGTGTATCTAATTATGTCTGGATGCTTATGTATTATAATCTGATTGTGTTTTTGTTGTGTCACGCGTGAGTTTAAGACCATATTCACAAACTTTAAAATAAAAACGGAAAAGAAAAAATATATATACATGTATTATCAGATGACCGGACGAATTGTAGCGTCTTGTCTTGTCAGACGTAATTTCAATGAAGAAATGAATTGAATAAACATATATATTTTTTTCTTTTCTCAATAATTTTGTAGTTTTTAAACTTAATAGTGATTAAATTTGGATTTTAAAAATTGCCAGTTTTTAATTTTAATATTAAATTTTATCATATAAATTTATAATTATTAGTTAGTATAAATTATTTTTAATATTACACGTATTTAAAGATCTAAATAGCTATAATAGCAGGATTTTGTTGTCAAGCTTTTTGAATCTTTCTGTACTTCGTTTTTGATTGGTTATTCTGGCTTTTGTAACAATGCTCCCCCCCCTAGTGTAGGATCGTTAATTAATCTGAAACTTTTAAAACCATTTATTTTCTTTTCAACACCATCACTTGATAAGACACAGAGTGTGTTGAAACAAAATGGCTATTTTTTTAGTGATTTTATAACATACTTATGTTATAAAATTTTTTTAAAAATAATATATATATATATATATATATATATATATATATATACAGAAATAAAATAAATCTGTATTGTGAGGCAGTTCGTTCAAAATGAACTTCCCGATATAGTTTTCCGTCCTTTCATGTGTTTACAGACAACTATATATATATCAGGAAAATAAATTGGAAGTTGACGCCTGAGATCTTGAACGTTTACGGGACGATAATACGAGAAACAACAACAAAAAAATAATAAAATAAAGGGCAACTTGGTAGAATATTATCATGAAATTTCTCCTGTTCGGAAACAAGCGACAACAAGTCCAATATGAAGGTTAAAAATGTAAATAAGACAGCGAAAGAAACAAACGACAAAAGCTTGCTGTTCATAGAAATAAGAAAGAGAAACTTTATTTACGCTACGAACAACAGTTATATTTAGCCAAAATAGAATAGTACTTGAATTGCACTAATAATGGTTTTAAGCAAAAACGATATTTTTCCCAGCCATTTAAAGCCAAACATATAATAAAGTCATTGGTTTACTTACAAGCGGAACGAAAAAGATAACTCAGCTATGTTCATCTTGGCCGTTTTAATTCATTTTATTTTTTACAAAGAAATTATAATGCGAACATTAAAGGACTTAATAACGGGTTTTAAATTTAATTTAACCCTTTAAAATATCGGCTTACTTCTACTGCTTATTTTGAAAAAGTAACATTTTAGCTCACAAAATCGCATTCTTCATGAAGTGACATGTTGCTCCTTTCTGCGTTTTTCGTTGTCATGGAAACGATCCCTACTGCTCGTGTTAAAAAACTTTCTTGAGTTGAGGAACGAGGGGGAGATGACGTCACTCTCTCTTCTGCCTAAATGTGCTCAAGTCCCGTCAGCCGATAGCAGAAAAACTTCTCGAAAGGCGTGAACTCGCTCTTTTATGAGCATCTCCAAGGCGTGGTTAAACTCAAGCGAGTAAATTTGTGTACGCACTAGAAGACCCTATATAGGTAAAATAAGAAGATCAGATACCTTTTCTTTCCTTTTACCGCTGGTATACAAAATCAGACGATAAAAGCGTCTACAATAATAAAAAAAATTAAACAAGAAAACAGCGCGTCTGCTAAAATTTTGACATCACTTGTATACATTACTTTTAATTTAAAAATAAATACAGCGTACCTAAAAAACAAAAAAATAAGTGTACATGCGAAAATATATAAAAAAAAATGTTTATTTTTATTATTTTAATTTCATTTTCCAACACACACGGACATATATATATATATATATACATATATATATACACACACGCGCATACGGCGGAGGCTCGGTGGAGTAATGGATAGCGCCTTGGATTGAGGAATCGGAGAGTCGAGATCGAATTCTACTACATTCACTTACAAAAAATAAATGTTTATTTTAATTTCATTTTCCAACACACACACAAATAAATAAATAAATATAATATATATATATATATATATATATATATATATATATATATATATATATATATATATATATATATATATATATATATATACGGAGGAGGCACAATCACTTACAATGCAAAATTTATTGATGATAACACTATCATTCTCAAGAAATCGAATTGTCGAAAAGGTCTTAATGACCCCTTATTTCTCTTCTTTCATTTAACTATTTCTTAAAGTCATATTTTCTTTTTCCATTTTGTCTTTTTCTAGTCGTTCTTCTTCGCATAGTTTCATTATACTTCTTCATCTTTCTTCCATTAACTCTTTCTTTGTTTCCTGTTTTTCCTTCCTGTAACTTTCATCAATTTTTCTCCTCACCTTCAGTTTTTTTCTTCACGTTTCCTTTCATTTTCTCTTACTTTTTGTCACATTACAATTTATTTTTATCTATTCTTTCCTGTCTTATTTTCTCTTTTCTTTTCACTCTTTCAGATTTCATTTCAATTTTCCTTCTCCCCCTCCCGCTCTTTCAACGTTACTTTTGCTTTCCTTTTTTTTCTCATTCCTTCATATTCCTTCTTTTCATTAGGTTGTAACTTTCTTTCTTCACATGTCATTTTCGCAGTCTTTGTGAATTTTTAGATAATAAAATAAATATTAATACAAAATATAATGCGTGTTACCTGTGGCGCCTCGAGGCGGTGTAATGGTTAGCAAGCTTGTCTTGCTATGAACAATTACGACTGAGCAGTGAATTCGATCCTCACTGGGTGCCCTATATTTTCGGACTTGTGCATCATCTAATCTATACTTGGAAAATCGCTATAAAGGGTGCCATCTCATTACCGAGTACGGCCATTGGAAGATATCATTGCAAAACGCAGTCGTAACAATATAGCAAGCAATGGCTGTGAATAAACTTTTTAAAGTGGAGAAAGTTGTGTCAGTCCCACTCCTTGGGGCAGAACGGCATGTATCCATAAAGGAGATCCAGTCAACGTCATTGTATGTCGTCAAGCCGTAGGTATTACATGTGACTATTCCTTCATTTAGATGAAGACCTTAATGAAGGCTTAACATAGACACGAATCCAAATATGTTTACATACCAGCGCCTGTGGTCGATGACCTTTGATCCCAGGAAATGATTTATCTGCCCTCTGGCAGAAAGTGATTTTTAATTCGACCGGAAGCTAATCACAATACCGAGAAATAAGAACATTTCGCTAGAAACAAGGAAAAGAGTACTAAAGTGTTATGCGTTATCGGCCTTCCTGTATGGAAGTGAATGCTGGACGATCATCTCAAAGATGAAAACGAGGCTTGAAGCACCAGAAATCTAGTTTTACAGAAGGATGTTGAAGATACCCAACATGTAAGTAACGACGAAGTTTTGGAGAGAATGGAGACAAAAAGGTAACTAATACTTAACACCAGGAAGAGACAGTTGAGATTTCTATGGAATATAGTGAGGAAGGAGGACTTGGAAAATCTGATACTCACAGGACAGAGAGCGGGCAAGAGGGACAGAGGAAAACAACGCATATCATTCCTAGTGAGCTTCAGTAAATGGATGGCGGAACAGGGCGTGGGAGAAATAACAGAAAGACAAAGTTTAATATTTAGCTACTAGGGACAGGAAATTGGAGAAGACAATGATCGCCTACGTCCTAAAGAGACACGGCACATAAAGGAGAAGAGTGTCTTAGTCACCCTACTCACCAGAAGAGAGAGGGGCAACCGGTTTGGCCGGCGATAAACCGACCATCGTTTAGATTTGGCTGGTGTACACAGTACCAGTAGCACTGACTATAAATACAAAATAATACATAAAGCTTCTAGCAAGGCAATAAAGCCACTAAGACGCAAGGACTTACTTAGTTTGAAAAAATATGAAAAAAAAAAGAGAAACATTATTAAGGAGAGGGGATAATGAAATAACAGGAGTTAAGATGATAGACGATTACGATTGACATTTCATTTAATTTTTTGAAGAATAGGTTGACTGGAAAGTCAGAAACCGGAAGAGAGTTCCAAAAGCGAGAAATACGAGAGAAGAATATATTGCCATAGAACTTACGGTTGCGTCTAGCCATTTCAACAGTAATATGATGAGACTTAGTTGCCAGTCTAGTACACCGCTTAAATCCGTAAAGTTGGGGTACCAAAGAGGAAAGCAATATTTATTTTGTAAATATGCAAAAATATGGCCCAAAGCCCAAAGATGGGATGGGGAAGGCTGGTTTTCATATGTATTATAATTAAACCTAGCTAGCCACAATTATTGATCCAAACATACCACAGTATTCCTTACGCCAAAACAACACATTCTTACATACCAATCTTACTACATCCACCATAGTACCTCAGGATCTCTATGACATCCTAACTAGTCCTCATACGTACAATTTTTTTTGTGCGGGGGAAATAAAAAAACAATTTAAAAATTTAAACCACAGTGTGTATATGCAACATGTGACAAACTAATTACCAAAGAGGAAAGCTTATCAGAAAGATTACCATGTTATTTATAAAAAAAATACCATGTAATTTATAAAAAAAATTACCATGTAATTTATAATAGAAATTACCATGTAATTTATAAAAAAAATTACTATGTAATTTATAAAAGAAATTACCATGTAATTTATAAAAAAAATACCATGTAATTTATAAAAAAAATTACCATGTAATTTATAAAAAAATTACCATGTAATTTATAAAAAAAATTACTACGTAATTTATAAAAGAAATTACCATGTAATTTATAAAAAAAATACCATGTAATTTATAAAAAAAAAATTACCATGTAATTTATTAAAAAAAATTACCATATAATTTAAAAAAAAATTACCATGTAATTTATAAAAAAAATTACCATGTAATTTATATAAAAAGGCATAAGTTACAGTGATGGAATAAAATGCAAAAATGGCTGACAGTTAAGAAAGTTATAGAAGGTAAATATATATTTGTATCAGCTTAATCAGTTCTTCACCTTCTGCTTCTTGTTGTTCATGGAAACAAGAGGCATTTTATCTATCTCATAACATGCTACCACTCACACCAGCGGGCCGTCTGTGTTTTAGACGGTGACGTATGCAGCGACAATGTATGCGATGAAAGATTCCACTATAAGCAGGTGTCCCGTCACGAAGAGGCACACGTACTGTTTTCGTTTAATTAAAAATCATCTGAGAGACATTTGTGGATTGCGGGCCTTGTACATTTTCGATGAAACAATTCCTTGCATAGTGACGCATCAATGGGGGAATGATACTGACAACAGTAGTCAAACGATTAAGCGCGAGGGTTATTGTTTCCAACGTTGTCTTTCCGACTGTGCGGCCCGGGTTCGAATCTCACAATAATCGATTTGTCAGGGAGATGGCTTCTTGATGTTAGCGATCTGGGGTGACAGATCTGGCGTACTGTTTCACTATTCATATACAGTTTTGATATCAGTCATACAGGCGGTTTTCTGTCTGATCGTACCAAGGTTCGAACTCTAACCGCAGGCCTATGAAAAACGGCTTAGGGTTTCGCGGGAAAGTTGTTAAAAGATCTTGCTAAATGTAGACCTTATGAGAAATGGCTTATGGCGAATATACTATGATGAAATCGACTTCGAAAGGTACAGGCGGTCCAGAGCGATGTATATGACAATGAAAGAAATGGGAAGAGGCAAATGTAGTTAGTGAGAGAACCTTACTGTATTCAGATAGATGAATAGCTTTACGACTGATAGCTCGTCCTGGGTATGACGATAAATAATATACGGCAGCAAGGTCTCTGATCGGAAGGTTTGAGGAGCGTGGAATCACCTGTTAAATGCTGTTGATCCCAGGTCCACACTGACCCGGGTTGGAAGCATCTGTTAGGGTTCCAACTATGGGAAAATAGCTGGAACCCTAACAGATGACCCCTAAAACAAGAGTCAAAACACTATGAAAATATAAAAATAGATTTTTATAGTAAAATACCAGTAATATTACCAGCAATTCATTTGTGTAAAAAAACTAAAAAAAAAAAAACTACCATAACGCATTTTTGTGAAAAAAATAAAATAAAATTTACCAGCAATGCATTTTTGTGAAAAATTAAATAAAATTTACGAGCAATGCATTTTTGTAAAAAATTAAATAAAAATTACCAGCAATTCATTTTTGTAAATAAATAAATAAAATTTATCAGCAATGCATTTTTGTAAAAAAATAAATAAAATTTACCACGAAAGCAGTTTTGTAAAAAAAAAAAAAAATTACCAGCAATGCATTTTTGTAAAAAAATAAATAAAATTTATCTGCAATGCATTTTTGTAAAAATATAAATAAAAATTTATCAGCAATGCATTTTTGTAAAAAAAAAATATACCAGCAATGCATTTTTGTAAAAAAATAAATAAAATTTACCAGCAATGCATTTCTGTAAAAATATAAATAAAATTTATCAGCAATGCATTTTTGTAAAAAAAATAAAAAATAAAATTTATCAGCAATGCATTTTTTGTAAAAAAAATAAATAAATAAAATTTACCAGCAATGCATTTTTGTCAAAAAAAAAAAAAAAATTACCTGCAATGCATTTTTGTAAAAAAATAAATAAAATTTACCAGCAATGCATTTTTGTGAAAAAATAAATAAAATTCACCAGCAATGCATTTTTGTAAAAAAATAAATAAAATTTACCAGCAATGCATTTTTGTAAATGAAATTCGTAATGCTCCCAAGAATATTAAATTTTAGCACTAAATGACCAATAAGAAGTTGATATGCTGTTAAACAAACAAACGACTGATAGAAAAGAACTGAATATGAATAGTAAACCAGTACGGTAGATTTCAATAGTAGATGCATACCATAACCGAAGTTAAGCATCATCGAGCCTGGTCAGTATGGGTGATCACTTCGAAATAGTAAGTCCGCCAAGCTTAGATGTGCAGGTGGTGTAATGGATAATGGTGGGATTTGTTGATCAAAGAGCTGAGTTCCAATTCCAGTTGGGTTCGTTATAATCACTTACACACAAAAATATTATCTGGCTTAAAATAACCTGCAAATTGTTGATAAGCCGTAAAAATGAATCAATCAATTAGTTAATTAATAGAAGATTTAGGAATAGAATTACGGGCTACATAATTACTGATGTGGAGACAAAATTTAGTCTTGCGCGAATTTATGAGATTTATAAAAGATGGTGAGTTTAGAAACAATTTGTATACTTCATTATTTCAGAGCATTCAGAATATGCAGCCCTCATGAAGAGGAGAAATATATTGAAAATATTTTTAAACTCCTCAAATACCCTAGTTATTTGATATTCACGGCGAAATAAAAGGCTCATAACATGTTTCAAAATTGAAAAGGCGGTCCTTCTGACAAACCTAACGAATCAAAATATATTATTCAACCTATTAATTCTATCACACTACATTTAAAAAGAATTTATCTAAGATTAACATAAAATCTGTAGCAAAAAAATATTTCTAAAACAATAAAAGAATTAATGCAAAAGAATATAATAAGCTAAAACTTCAAGTAGGAAGTTACCTGTAATAATTGCCACAAGGAATAAATAGGGGAAACCTCAAGGAATTTAAATAAATGATCATATGAACGCAAAGTGATTTTTTTGCTGAGTTGAAAAAGCAACACACTAAACCCGTTGCTTGCTGTAAATGAGTGTGGTCATAATTTTGATTTGAAAATTAGTTGAAAGAAAACAATTCACGAAGAGGAAAATATATAGAAAGTGCTGTAATCGCTAGCTCATACAAAATAAATTTACGTCCACGTTCTTTCAGCATTTTGGATCTTTTTTGTCACAGCATGAGATATTTATTAAGAAAAGTGAGAGAAACATAAACAACTAAATGAAATATCTAGACCATATACCCAAAACATATATTAAAAAAAATGCCCAACATTGCCTTTCGTTTGTGTGGATATGGAGTTACTGCAACATAAACATCACTTAAGTCAGATGAAGTCCTAATGTATGAAATATTTTTTCGACTCTGTTATAATTTTTTTGACCTAAGATTGTTGTTCATCCATAAAAATTTATATAACGTTTTTCCATACTTCATTATACTGGGTCCCCCCTAAAAAAAAAAACAAAGACAAAAAACAAACAAATTTAAAATGTCAATATCTGAGTAAGTACATGTCCCAGGCAAACAAAATTAAATAAGCTTCATGTTGACAAATAAAAGATTTATTTACCAAGATATTCAAAGGGATGTAGATTTTATAACCGATTTCACAAAGCTTCCCAAATGTTCAATATGAGCACCGACACCACGTCAAGTGCAGCTCCTGCCAAACACGATGTAGCATGCCTTGCGTTACATTATCCAACGCTCCAGTGATTCTCTGCTTAAGTTCCTCTAGGCTTGTTGGAAGAGGGGGAGATAAAGACATATCCTTTCACTTAGTCTCATAGCAAAAAATCCCAAAGTGTCAAATCAGGTGAACTTGGTGGCCATTTTAATAGCACATTGTCATTAAAACTGGCACGCTCGATCCATCTTCCTGGTTAATGTTCATTGTCCACATAGCCAACTAATTTTTTACACATTTGTTAAAATTTGAGTTCGTTTCAGCCAGAATTGGCTATGGTATTGGAATACATTTTTTTTTTTTTTTTGGCGGGGACACCCTGTACAATGGAAATTCTATTTATGACAAGAACGTTTCGACTTTAGTCACTTTTTTAAAATATCTGACACAAGGATTCAATTGAAAAATAACACATTTCTATTGAAGATATTTTCTTTTGTTTTTGTGTATTCTCTGGTTTTCAATAAAAAGGGTGTTGGAAATATCCGGGGGTGGGGAGCTGAAATAAATCAGAGGAGTGACGGGTATTATTTCTGTGACGGATTAATCAGTTGTAGAGGGATATTATTATCATTTATTTTTCTATATGCCGTATCACTTCAAGACATGGTTGATCATGACTCTCCACAATTTCCTAGCTTTTGCTGTTCTTAGTATTTGTATTATTCCTATTCCTCCTAAATGTCTTTGTGTCATCCATTTACACAATTTCGTTCGGAAGATTACTTGCTGTTTTCCTCTACTCTTGTCTTCAGTATACTCTGTGAGTACCAAATTCTCCAAGCCATCTTTTCTCATTGTGCGTCACAGAAATTTTAACTGTTTTTATTTCCGAATTCTATGTGATCTTTTTGTCACCATTCTCTTGCGAAATTCCTCGTTTTTCACATTCTCAATCCATGGTATTCCCAGCATTCTTCTGCAGATCTCTAGATCTCTGTTGTTTCAAGTCTCCTCTTCATTTCTAATGAAACCCTCCAGCATCCACTGCCATATAGAAGGACTGATATTTAAAAAAACAGTACAGCACACTTTTCTTAGATTTTAATGAAATTTCGCAATTTAATAATTACATGGCGTTGTCATTTTTGTGATGTCAACGAATGCACGTAATCACGTTCGTAATTCTCGTTGTAGTCGAGACTTTGGAATCGCAGATACTAGTAATAACTCCTTTGACTAATACTCGTAATTAGTAATACTTGTTCGAATAGTAAACGCCGAACAGTAATCCGTAGAGTGACCAGTATAGAGGAATAGTATAGAGTATAGTATAAAAAATCGCGATTACTTAAAAGCTAATTCCCATATATACTTTTTATTTACGATCACGTGGTCTACTTATTAGAAATGGAATCACTGGTGATCTGTATTCAAATTACAACGATAATTTATCCTTATACAGCAGCTTTTAGACAGCATCTTTCAAAAATTCCAATACACTCTAGGATTTCGGTGTCATATTTGCATCATATGTTAACACACTTCCAACATATTTAAATTTACGTACGAGTTTGACTTTGGCATCTCCAATTCTTAGCTCGCATCTGTGTTTTACTCTTGCTGACAGCCATATATTCTGTCTTCTTAAAATTGACGGTTAGACCCTTCTTCCTGCCTAAAGGGATTGGATTGCCGACACGAAAAGTCAACTAAAAAAAACAAAACAAACTCCAACAGAAGATAGGACAGGAAAGCAAGAAAAACGGATTAAATATCAATTTGCAAGAAGACAGAATTCATGGCTGCTAACAAAAGGATTGCAAAATTGCTAATTGTAAATCTGAGATACCAAATTCAAACAAGTACAGAAATTCAAAATCT
>CAHIKZ030000224.1:1955000-1995000 GCA_903632075.3 Acanthosepion pharaonis
TTCCCTACTATGACCATCAAAATAACATATACGTACAATGCGATGGTGTTTCCATGGGTTCCATCCTGGGACCAACATTTAGCAACTTCTACATGACTAACCTAGAAAATAATGTACTTAATACCACAAAAAAAGGTCCATTTACCTAAGATATGTGGATGATATTTACATTTTAGTCAAAACCATAGACGAAATACATGAAGTACAAAAAAAACTTAAGTTCACATACGAATTTAGCAACGACTATAAAATCCTGTTTTTTTTATGTATTGTTCGATGCCAACAACAATACATTTACTAGTTTGCCTTATAAAAAACAGCTAGCATAAACTCTCAGCTATAAAAGTCAATGTCCTATTATAAAATAGCTATTATACGAAACTTGATAAACCGTAGAAAAGTAAAATTCCTCAACAAAAAAATATTACACAATACTTCATTAGTAATTACTTTCCTAATTACATAATTGACGGACAAACTGGACGAGCTAACAAAAATATTACATAAATAAAAAAGAACATAATACATACTCAAATAACAGTAAACATATCAAACTACTGTACCATAATCAAATGCATTCCATATACTAGATGAAAGCATTTTTAAAAGTCTCATAAACACTAATATATCCTCCACTGATTCCATTAACAAAATTAATTATATACTATATAATTTAAAAAAAACAACTTAGCCATTCATAACAACTCTTCTCTCTGTCTATTGACGTTTTACAAAAGACCAACATCGTATATCAATTTAAATGTTTTTTGGGAGATTGCATCTCTGACAAAAGTGTTAATAGTATGTATGTTGGTTTTACTACAATGACCATGAGGAGAAGACTTACGTTTCACTTAAACGATCATAGTTCAATCTCAGAACATTTAAAGGAACATTCATGCCCACATTCACAGTTTAGACAGATATTAGTTGAAAATACAAGAGTACTTCACCAAGATATAATAAGCAAAAACTAAAAATTCTAGAAGCTCTTTATATAAGAGAATTGCGGCTAAAAATAAAAATTATTTAGAAGTATAGCAACAAACTTCTCAAATGTTTATAGCAGCAATTTTTTAAATATTCTTAATTAGAATTGTTAAAAAGTAAAATTAAAAAAAAAAATCTTTCAAATCCATAAAAATATACTCCAAACAGAATCACATAAGTTACCTCCCTTGCATAATGGGTAAATATTTTTAAATTTACGGTGATCATGCCCAAAAATATAATAGAAAATCACAAAAGTCACTTCCTTTGCATAAGGAATGAATATTTTGAATTTTACGGTATTCATGCACACATATCCACAGACACTCAACCCTTGAAGATGATCTCAGAAGAATTTAAAGTACTTGGGAAAATAAAAATTATTTGAAAAAAAAATTGGAGTTTTTCTTGATCAGTTATCTACAGCTACCAAGAAATTAATCCATGGACTTGAAAGGACTAAAATTAAAATAAATTAACATAATATGTCTAAATTATTAAACGAAACATTCTTGAATATATATATATATATATATATATATATATATATATATATATATATTATAAATTAATTGATTTAAAATATGTTTTTTCGCTACACAATTCTAACCATGTTTCAAAAAATGGAATATCTATAAGAACACCAGATTATATATCTTACTGTTCTTTCTTTTATTTATACACACACACACACACACACACATATATATATATATATATATATATATATATATATATATATATATATATAGATATATATATACATATGAAGGCTGCATTAAAGTGTGAAACTGACAGTCAACATGTTCTTTGGACAGTGTGTTATGGTATATCCACACTGTCTTTAGCTATAAATAATCCATGTTGGATATTCTTATTAAATATAACAAATTCTAAACCAGACACACAAACACACACACATGCATATACACACAGGTATTTATATATACATAAATGTATAGAAAATATATATGTATGCGTGTGTGTATAAAACTAATTAGATGTCATTTAAACATACACAGAAACCTACCAAACTTTGTCAGCAACATATTCGTAGAAAATACGACTATAATAACCTAATCAACATATAAAGGCTAAAAATAAAAGATGCACTAATAATAAATAAAGAAAAGGCCGACCTTCAACAAAACCAACTATAAACACGAACACAAAATAATAAAAAAAAAACCATTCACATCACTATAGATATGCATATATAAAAATCTACATATTCAGTTAAAAATTTTTTACAAATTTTTGATAATGGCAAACAGAACTACCGAAGGCGCTCGGTTATATAGAACATTCGGACGGGTTTTACACAGTTTATTTCCAGAAAAACTGAATAAAAAGCTTAATTGCAGTACCTTGTCATTTGCCTTTAATGCAGGTTGTGTAAAAGACTTATTGCTGCCCTTCGACCTATATATATAT
Organism: Acanthosepion pharaonis; assembly: GCA_903632075.3. Lineage (NCBI taxonomy): Eukaryota > Metazoa > Mollusca > Cephalopoda > Sepiida > Sepiidae > Acanthosepion > Acanthosepion pharaonis. The sequence continues at coordinate 1,957,425 of CAHIKZ030000224.1, forward strand.
ATATATATATATATAAATATATATATAATATTTTTTGTTTAAAAATATGATTCCTTCGCTACATAAGAGTTCTCATGTTTCAAAAACGAGAGCCGAAACCATCCAAATAATTATTAAAATTAAGTTGAATTTAGGTGTTTAGTCTCGTTTCATCTTCAAGCGAAATTTTAGGAATAAGCTATCTTTTGGTTTATGTGTGTTTTTAGGCATGGTCGGTCATAACATTCGTTATTGTGGAAGCGGCTAGGCTAGTTTTCTTCGTTAAGTGGTCAGAGAGTTAATTCTTATCTATAGATTCATCATCATCTGAGAGGTTTTGCTAAGGTTGGGTAGGGTATCTATTTCAAGGCTAATGTTTGCGGTCATCCTTTAGTTTGTACCCAGTGAGGGATATTTTTATGGTGCGCCTCCAATTCGTTTTGTGTCGGGAGGATTATTTTATTATTGTCCATCTGTTTATCTATTTATTTATTTGTTTATTCAAGTGGGTGTATAAAACCGTATTTATATATATATATATATATATATATATATATATATATATATATATATATATATATATATATATATATATATATATAATACTGGACGCTCGTATTCGTGGATACTCAATCCCTATTGCATTTCTGTTTGTTAAACACCCAATATGCTGAGCAGACCTTAGTTATAGTGCTATTGACGAACCCAACTGTTCTGTCTACCCAATTTCAATCACAAGGATTGTCTCAAACCGTCGTATTGTTTTTCAGGCAAAGATGCCACATGCCGGAATCGCCCCAAACAAATCAACTGCGGTGAGATTCGAACCCGGCACTCATGGTCATAAAGCGAATGTTCTAACCACTCGATTGCTTGCTTACTTGTTTGTTCGTTTCTTTCTTTCTTTCTTTGTCTCTCTCTCTCTATATATTTTTATATATTCTTGACTTTATACACATTCACTCACACAGACACACACACCACGCATATATATATATATATATATATATATATATATATATGTGTGTGTGTGTGTGTGTGTGTGTGTGTGTGTGTGTGTGTTCTTCCGTTACTGTAGTATAAGTGTCTTCATAAAGTATTTTTGACTTGATTAATGTGCTGGTATTCTGATGAAGACTATGTGAAGGTCTACACGGATGTGTGTTTGCGAGTGTACCTGTGTGGCTTCGTGCGTGTATTTATGTGTAAGTGTCTGTCTGGCCGCACGTGTGACTCTATATGAGTATGCTTGGGCATATTTGTGTTGCATTCTAAATCTTTATTTTTAGTTTCTTCCCCTTTTATTTTTATTATGTCTCACCAGCGCCATTTTGTATGTCTTTATTTTTTAACCACGTCTTCTACTAGTCTCCTCCCCACGACTCACACCACATTCCCACCCACTCTTCTTTTTCTCGTTTACACTCGCTTTCTCTCTCTCTCTCTCTCTCCCCGCGCCCGTTTTCAGCTGTCTCTTCTCTCTACGATTATTATTTGTTTTTATCGCTTTTCACGTAGTCTCGCACAAATCTCGCTATCGGCGCGTGGTTACCGTTCGGGAGGAACTTTAATCATTTTTTTCCTCTCTCAAATTGATATGTAAATCGTCTTGTGTGGTTGATTTAACAAACTGTATGTATGTTATGTGTATGTCTCGTAGACAAAGCAAGAAACTGTGGCGGCCTGCAGTTGGAGTTACCGTCTTGTAATCGGTGTGAAGTCGGGGCTGGTAGGTGGGATGATCACTTCGTAAGAAAAGTGAAGGCAGCGGATGGGTGATATATAGATATGCGGCTTGTATTCCGATAGTGTCTCCGGGGATCGCCGTCTTTAGTGGAAAGGAACACAACTTCTCGTTTTCCCTTTTATCGTTAACTCTTTTTATTGCCGTCAATCTAGATCAATTCTCCTTGTCAATGTAGCGGTCATTCTATCTTCTTGTTATATGGAATTTACTTCTTTTTCGTTTTTAGATTATTATTATGATTTTTATGATGATCATGATTATTGTTAGTAATAGTACTACTACTATTACGACTACACAAAATGAACCAACAGTTCATTTCGATATTTAGTAACCTTAGTATCGAATGACACGCGGCCATTTTAATTTTATTCCCATCTTTTTTAATACCTTTCACTTTATCATATTTTTCTTTTTGATTCTCTTCGTTTTCTTTTTTTTTTTTTTTTTCGTTCTTTCCCACTCTGTATCCTTGAGTTTTTTTTTCTCTTTTCAATCTTCTTTTATTTCTTTCTTTTTCCTCAGGTTTATTTTTATTCAACTGTCTCATTTTTTTGTCTTTATTTTTGTTCTCGAACTTTCTTTTCTTTCTATTTTTCAACTCTCTTGTTATTTATTCATCCACTCTTTCCATCTCACCTTGTGACTCTTTCTCCGGCAGTCATTTTTTTCAACTATATTTTCTCTCTTTTTTCCTTCTTTCTTTATGTCTTCCTGTCTCTCTTTTAATCACCAATTTGCACGTTTTTTTTCTTTCCACTCCCCTTTTCATGCTTTCTTATTTTTCCCACCCTTCTCTTTCTTTTCTATCATTTTATTTCTTTCTAAACGTCGTCTCCCGCCTCCTCCTCTCTAATTTTCTTACTCTTATTTCTTTTTCCTTTCCGTTCTCTTCGATTCCCTTCACTTTTTACTTGTCATTTTTTTTTTCTTTTCTTTCTCCGTCTTTTTCTCTCTGTGTCTTTTTCTTCTTTCTTTTCGACTCTCTTCGTCTCCTCACTTTATCATTTTGTCTTTCTTTTACACTCATCTCTTTCTTAGCTATTTCCCTTTCGTTCCAAATGTGTTTCCGATATGTTTTTGTGCTATTCTTTTTTGTCTGTTCTGTCTGCTTCCTCTCTTGTATTCATCTCATTTTCCGTTCACCCCCACTTCCTTACAATTTCTTTCCGTTCTTTTCCCCATCTTCGATGCCTCTCCTCCCAATTCCTCAATCGATCACTGATTCCCACTCTCGATTACTTACTCTATTCCATCAATATATTTCCCTATCACTCTTTAACTAATCGACAGTCTATTGGAATCTTTTACTTCCCGTCACTCTCAAGATTCGGACGAGTAGAGGCGTGTCGCTCAATTCAATCTCCTAAGTGAGTTGCAAACCAGTCAGGCGTGTCCCGGCTTTGTGTTTGTCAAATACTAGAGATAGGCCGACCCCGGAATTTGCCCGGTAAGAAAGGCACAAATTAGACCAATAAAGAAGCAGTGTGGCAGAAAATTACTCAAATAAACCCATTACCTCTTAAGATCGAATACAGCAGCGACTGACCTCAGAGAAGGAGTCCCATAATGGTAGCAATAATAAAGCTAATAATACTGGTTGCGATGGAGGCTATGGCGGAGGCTTAGTCCGAGCTCTGTTGGTATTCATAATGCGAATTACAACAATGATGACTGTTGGAGATAGCCAAGTAACCACTTATATAAGTATGTGTCTGACTGTTTTTACGGTTTCCGCTTGTGAATAAATCTTCGTTTGGCAGGCTATCAGAAATCGATGACAACTATTGATACTTATATAAATTCGTACTGCTGAGTATAAAAATAAGAAGACTGTGTTATGTCAACTTCTAAGGAGAAAGGTTTATCTGAGTAGAACATCAGCTTTTAAAATCATGGAATTTATGTATCGTATTTGGTCGTCTATCAAACAATACAGTTTGCATTTAACATCACTGTCTTATGGAGTTCTTTTACGTGCCATGTCTCTTCATGACTCTTCACAACTTCCACTCGTTTTAGCACTTAGTAAAGTTTGACGTTTCACCATCTCTTCTAGGTCATTTACACAAGCTCGTTATGTAGTTATTCTTGCTTCAATATGTCCAGTATCACGTTCTCCAAGTATACTTTCCTCACTATGTGTCCAAGAAATGTCAACTGCAGATTTCTGATTCTAAGTATAAGCCTCCTTGTTGTTTTCATTTATTTTAAAACTCACATGTTCAGACCATGGTATTCTCAGCATCCTTCTGTAGAATCATATAATTGTTGCCTCAAGTTTTCTCTTCATCTATCAACCTTCACTGCTACATAACATTTCAGTACTCTTTGCTTCTTATGGAATCTTCCAGTTTCTTAAAACATTGCTTAGTTTTGGAAGGCATCTTTCACTATTCCAATGCTGATTTCGGTGTCTATAAAAGTGTAAACATAGGTTTTAATACCAGATATACTTTGTAAAAATTACCAGCAATAATTTTTTTAAGAAAATTATTACCAACAATACATTTTTGAAAAAAAAATACCAGCTATACATTAAAAAAATATTGCCAGCAATAAAAATCTTGTCGGCATTAAAAAGCCCATTGAGGCTGATATACCGTAAAGCAAACCAAACCAAACCAAACCAAACCAAACCAAACCAAACCAAACTTACTGAGAATAATGCATTCTGTCTTCTTACAACTGACAAATACAAATAATGGCAGTTTAAGGCAATGGAGATTCTTTTATTTTTTACAGTTCTTTTTCTTATTAATACTTTCTTTGAAAGCCAGTGTGAAAGTTCTAACTTAAATTCTAATATAATTTAAAAGAACAAGGTTTGAATTATCTATTTAATGAATGCGCATCAAGGGGTTTACGTTACCGAACTGGTAAGGGCATGTTTTGTCTATAAAAAAACATTTCCCTAATGAAAAGGTGAATGTGGATTCGATTCCTGTCCGAGGCTCAAATTTTCTTTTATAACACTTCTCAATCTAGTCCTGTTGTTATTAATTTCACTGTTTCAGAAATTAAAACAAATAAACAAATACAGGGATAGCAAATCATATACGTGTTCCCACTAGAAATAACGTTTATAGTAATAAAGAACATATATATATATATATATATATATATATATATACGGACATGGCCACAATGTGCTAACTGTGTTAGGAAAATAAAACATCTCTATAACACTAAAAACATACACAAAACGCACAAACCCAATTAAATTGAAAAAATAAAATCATCCTTAATAATGGCTAAAATTATATCCGAAAGTGCTCGGAATTACAGAACATTTGGACAGTTTCTACACTCTGTGTCCAAAAATGACAACACGTGTTTGAATACAAGAAAAATTAAATAAAAAAGCTTAATCTTAATACCTTGTCGTTTTTAATGAAACATGCATATATATATATATATATATATATATATATATATATATATATATATATATATATATATATGTGTGTGTGTGTGTGTGTGTGTGTGCAGGGGATGATTTTTTATTTATTAATTCGACAGATTTTTATTACTTAAACGTTATTTTCAGAGGATACAGACTAGCCACAAGTGTACACGAATGATAAATGTAACCTAGTCCACCTGGTAACACAGCACTATCTACCGTAACTTTCTTTAAAATTAATAACTCAAAAACAAATGATTTGCCGGTATATGTTTATATGTACTTTTGTTCTTGTTTTGATGTGAGGAACCTGCCCTCAAAGTTTGTAAAAAGTATTTTTGATCCACCATGTATATATGTTACTTAAACGTTACTTTTAGTGGATACTAGTATTTGAGTAGATGCTCCATTTAATTAGTAGACAGTATATTTATTTATTTATTATCGTCTACCTGCATGAATATTCGTGAAATCTGTGCGCTTCGGCCGATAGAAATAAGATACGCGGTCTTATTAAGTTTAAAGAAAGTTTACGGTAGATGGCGCTATGTTGTCATGAGGACTAGGTTACATTTGTAATTCGTGTACATTTGTAGCTAGTCTGTTTTCAATGTTTAATTTAAGACAATTTTACCTTGTTTTGGTATCAGGAATCCGCTCCAAAGTTTGTCTACCGTAAATGTCTACCGTAAACTTTAAACTTACTAATTCAAAAACGAAGTGTTTTCGAACATATGTCTATATGATCTTTTGTCCTTGTTTTGTTGTGTGGAACCCGCTCTCAAAGTTTGTTAAAGTATTTTTGCTACACCCTATATATATATATATATATATATATATATATATATATATATATATATGTATGCATTGGGAAGGAAGAAAAGTTAGTGGAGATTTTTAAGTGAATTTGAACTGGAATATTTGTCATATGTCTCATATGTGTCATTTTGTTTCACTCATTTTCGTCACCTTTGCGACAAATCCTTTGTTTCATGTTTCTAGACGTTGGCATCTTTCAAGGTGAATGAATAGGTCCAAGTTGTTTTTGTAGCTATCCAGAGAAGTTTTCCATTAAGATTATTTTGTAGAGATCAGAATAAGATATATTCCGGGGCTGCAATGTGAGAAAAAGTACGACAGATGTCGTAAAAACATTCCAGTCAAACTGTACTAATTTCTATCGCTTCTGCAAAGAGATGTGAGACCTAACGTTGTCCTTATTCGAAGATGACTTCCATCCGGGCGTTTTTCATTGATTGCTATCTTTAATCGCTCGAAACGGGAACAGTAGTTGTAAGAAAATAATGTCTTTTTTTTTGTAGGGAAGGAACTCGTAATACACAATGAACAGTTTTTGTAGTGGTCAGTGAGGGGCTCACTTTTTTTCGCTCCACATTATTGTAAACAATTTATTCCTCATTGCCTGTGAGATCGTTCTTTTCAAGAATTAATTGATTTTTATTGCGTTTGAACAGAGAGTCGCAGATGAAAATATTGCCCATTAAATTGTTCTGTTAAATCATGAAGCACCCAAATATCGTTGCATTTTCTCATACCTTACAACGCTTATATGCGAGACGTGGAGCGTCTCTGCAATGTCCCGTGTCATGTGACATGGATTATTTTTAATCGTCGTCTTGTTTTGGTTACCATCGACGACTGTAGGCCTGCCGGAATGCTCTCAGTAGTCCGGATAAAAATTTTCCTCTTCTGAACCTAGCGGACGACTTACAAACAGTATTCTTAGTTATGGAAACACCTCAGAAAAAAAATAACATCTTTTCTCTTTGTCAAAGCAGGGCACATTAACGTAATGTTTCGTTTACCCGATCAAGATTCTGATAAAAAAAATGTTCTATTTTCCAGTTGTTCGTCGTGGACAACAGCTTTCATATTCCACCAGTGACAAATAAAGACTTTGCAACAGGCTTTTGCGTTGGAACTGGTTTGTAATTTTTGTTTTCGCTTTCTGTTGATAGGCATAACCCATTTTTTTTTATTTTTACCATCTGTACCAATGCTAACCAAAAATGAAAGCTTAGCGTTCCTGGTTAAAAGACTTTTACGACTGGTAAAAGAATTTGTTCGGTTTTTGCAAAAGAAAGCTCATGAAATAATAATAAAAAAAATTCCTTCTTTGCAATTTTTCAGAATTCGTATGAATTGTTCGTCGATCACTGAACAAGTTTTTGCCCCAAATCTTTGGTACTGAGATGTGGAATCAATCCAGAAGTCCCCGTCAAATGTTCTTTCTTCAGATCAAGTAGTCTTCCAGAGCGTGTTTTTTTTTTTTTGAGATACGTTGCAATCGCCATTTTAACACCATTTAATACACAGTCTACACTGCACTTGTATACACTATACAAATACCTTAAAATATCTCTGTAGCGGTAACACCTTTTCGGAATCCATACAATTTGCAATGGCGAATATGTTGCTTTTTAAAGCACTAATCCTCGATTGTGTTAATCTGAAATTACTATAAGCAACAAACTGTCAGATAGAAGAGACGATAAACAAATTCTAGGTATAATATCGGTTGTTCGTTCTTCCTTGGTTGGTAGTCTCATAATTAATTCATCTGAAATACGTAATTACTTTCGGAACACCCTAATAATTATATATTCCGCACTGGAATTAGTGGTCAGTGTTCACTGCAATATTTTGAATGGCGGTGTAACACTAACTACGTAAAAATATTTATCCATGCGCTCCTCTTAGCCTTGTGCCATACTAATATAGATTTATAAATAATCCTATTTAATATCTGTCTATAACTCTGAGATAATATATTATGATTATTTTAAGACATTTTTATGTTTATACATTCTTTTTTTTTTTAGATACAAATATTTAAGTAAATGCTCTGATTTATAATAAACAGTATTAAACAACATTTACCGGCCTGAATGTCCGAGAAATTTCCACATTTTTTTTGTCCATTTCCTAATGTGTAACGTCATTTGTTTACATTTGATACGCCATGAGCAGATATGAATGTACGTGAGAGATTCATGGAAGATTGAAGTTTAAATACAGTAAATTCGACCGTGCTAACCGAACGAGCCTCTGTGGCCAAATCGGTAAAGGCACGTCAGGCTATATGACGGTTGCATTTAGGATACAGGTTTGAATCCTGTCGGAGGACGAATATTTTCTGTGAAAATTTCTCGGACATTCAGGCCGGTAAATGTTGTTTAATACTGTTTATGATAAAACAGAGCATTTATTTAAATATTTGTATCTATAAAAAGAATGTATAAACATAAAAATGTCTTAAAATAATTGTCGGACTTTGTCCATTTCATAATATTATGATTATTTACTTTATTTTGTCAGTAAAATCCTCAATGTCAGTACCATATTCTCAACGTTTCGGCCGTGGTACCCTCCAGCCTTCTTCCGGTGATTGGAATTTCGAACCGAACCCTTTATTTCCTCCGTCGGGGGGGGGGTAGATTGTTCTAGTTCCACGTGCCATGCCTCTTCCGGATGTCTTAGTTATTTCCCTTTAGCTCAACTCTCCAGGTTTTGGATTACCACTGCTGCAGCCTGTTACTGAACTCATAACACTTTGGATCATGTCACTGGATCTAAACAATGATATTTATCCACTGGGCCAAGTGCCCGTTAACATCCTCACATATGTTCATAAACTGTACCTCTTACACTGCAACCCTCTTCCTCGATTGTCTCTTGTACAGGGTGAATATTATTGTAAAAAGAAACCAAACTCAAAATATGAGAAAGAAATAAGAAAATTTGCATATAGCAATAATTGTTAAATAATATTAACCGGAAGCACATTGATAGGTGGAAGGAGGCAAATTGAGGCTACACCCTACCGATATCTATTTGCGGGTTTTCGCTGCGTCTGGCCGTCATCTCGGCTATAGAAAGATCAGATCTGTTTCGGGGCGAACGAAACGAGAAACAGTCGAATATTAAAAGACTTATGGGCTTTCACAACGTTTCCGTGGTTTCAATATTGAAATACTTAGTTTTTTTTTGTTATCTTAATGTCTTGAGGGCAGAAAAAGTTGTCTATTTAGAAAATGTGGTGTATTTCATAAAAGTTTATAAAAGATATTCTGTGTCAATAATATAGATCAACTTATCTTCCGCCGTCAAAAATTCTTCCATTGTGTCCATCCACGCTTCTGGTTTAGTCCCACAATCTTGTATATTCTTTTTTTTTCCTCAACGTTGACTCGTACCTTCCTCTTGAATTATTTGTCATCTCTGTTTACCTCTAGTTTCTCGATTCTGGTACCAAAAAAAAAAAAAAGCCCAAGCCCGCATGACCTGATGCCGCTGTCCCCATGAAAGCCTTCTGACTTAAACGCTTCTCCACAATATCCAGTTCGCTCCCTGCTCTCCATTTCATTCCGCTGAGGACCCCTATGCCTGCTACCGCCACTTTTGTGTCCTTAGAATTCCTATACTGTAGGAACTCTCTTCGAGAGAGACTACGTATTCCTCCACCAACCCTTTAACACTAGAATGGCCAGCTCCTTTGACATCTTTATTTACATTACGCCATGAAGCAGCAACCTCTAATATATTCAATATTCAAGTCAGGAATAACAAGTCTGAAAAGAAATTCACAAATATTAGTATACTTCATACTGAAAGAAAATGATTATATATATATATATATATATATAATCATTTTCTTTATGATATATATATATATATATATATATATATATATATATATATATATATATATATATATATATAAAAATTATGTGTGTGTGTGTGAGTGTGAATAGATAGATAGATAGGGACATAAACACAAGTATTATTGCTTGTGAGAAATTTTTCAGTGCATTTACCCTATAAATAGCCTAAGTGTCAAAAACGACACCTCGGCCATTCAAGGTAAAACCTCAAATATCAGCTATTCCACTGAATATTTTTTAAAGAATTAAGTCTGTTAAGCATCTTTGAAAAAATTCAGTAATTGTCCATAAGCCTCAGTATCGAACCAAAACTAGTTATTCCATAGTAATTTGTTGAAAATTTGAAGGTGTCGAAAACGACACTTCGGCCATTCTATTGTTAAAGGGAAGTTAAAGTGCATTTGATTTGCCATATAGAGCGTCACTACTTACACTTCCCGGCAGCCTTAGCCATCTGCGAAGGTAGCCATTATTTCGCCAATGATTTCATTGGGAAATCGTAGATAAACAAAGGCCAGAGAATTCTTTTAAACGGCCCGTAAATCCAGACTTGTCTACCTTGGCAAGCCATAATTCCAGTTCGGAGATCATGATTCGGATGGATAAAGTCTCCTTTAAGGAGCTGTTAAAAGTTTTACCTAGTCTCTTCACAGGTCTCTCTGTCAACATCGGAATATTAGTTCCCGATATCAAGAACCTGAAATTATCCGCTAACTTTTCTCTTCTTCATAACTAACGATCTCGATTTTACAGGCTTGAAACGCATTCTTTCCGAAGCTGTAAGCTTTTCAAATCTGCGAAGGAATCACATACTCCCTTGACCGAAGATGTCGTAATGTTTAGATCGTCCATATACGCTCTCATCGGTGGCTGATGCATTCCTGTCTTCATTATAGGGCCTCAACTCTCGATATTGGCCGATTTGACCACCATATTTAGAGCAAGAGTAAATAGGGTAGCTGAGATCGTACAGCCTGTAATAATACCCCTTTCGTGTCTGTGCCAATCGGAAACTATAAACCTTGAAGAGGCTCTCATTTTAAAATTGTTATAATAGTCCAGGATTAATAGGCTGATATTCTCAGGACTACTTCTAATGATTTATGTGGAATGGACTCGTATGGTATATATATATATATATATATATATATATATATATATATATATATATATATAATACAAGAAAAAAGTTTGTTACTTACCTGAGTGATGTTACCTTCAGCATCTCGGTTCTAGTGTTTCGTAGACAAACCCTCCAGGAATCACTGCGTCCACTCATCTGGAGTATCAGCAATTGACTACTTATACCTCTCAAGTTTTCTTTTTTATATGCATTTTTCACAAGTGTATTTTCTCATAGTGCATGTGCGCATGCGCGCGTGTGTGTGTGTGTGCGAGTGTGTGTGCGTGTTCTTAAGTGCGTCCGCCCGTCTGCACCCTTGTGTGTACATATAGAATGTCGTAGTTATTTGTTCTTTTCGTCGTTCCACTCACTTCTGAACCGTTTTATCTCTTTATATCTTTTTCCTCTTTTCTTTCAGTTGTAGCTATCTTGAATTCCAGTTTTCTAGACATATACTGTCATTGTAAATTCTTTATATTATATATATATATATATATATATATGTGTGTGTGTGTGTGTGTGTGTGTGTATGCTTGTGTGTGTGATTTGCATGTTTATTTTCTCATGTAGATAAGAGTACTGTATTTTAAAAAAAGCTTTTTAATACATATTAAAATATCGTTTATTTTATTATTTACCTATTAACTGCCGGTCTCACGCTGTGTGATTTTCACGGTGGACATTTACTTCTTTTGGGTTCTAGAATCCTTTTTCAGTTTTTTTCAAGGAATGCGCCAGCATGCTGGTAGTTCAAAATAATTTAATTCTTTTTGTTTATTAATCCATTCATGTTCTTCAATTCTATCATTTTCAGGGTTTTTTTCCACATGGACTGCAACCTCTGTCTCAGTTCCTATTCGTCTTTCTTTTATTATATATCATTACTAGCAGTAGTGCCCGGCGTTGCCCGGGGATGTACGAGTAAGAGATAGATCAAGTATCGACCATCATAAAGACTAAGAAATAAAATTGACAAAGATTATTTTTTAAGGTTGATGGACACGCATGTCTTAATTATTATTTTTTTTTTTTTACGAATTGGTCAAACCCAAACTCAAACAAAAGCATTGTTTTCAATCGTTATGAGTCTACCGATTGAATAGAATTTTATTATAAACAATTGTCTTGTAAATGAAATTTTTAATGCATTCTGAATGTAAAAATAAAGAAAAAAGTGTGCAAGACAATAAGAAACACTACCTGCCAAAAAAAAGTGACGTTTTGTTGAAATCGGTTGAAAAATGTAGGAAATCCGATCCCCTATATAAACGAACACACACACACACACACACACAAAACCTGGGTTTTATAATAAGTATAACTCGATATGAGTTGTCCCCCTTTCATTCTCGCGATGCCTCTTAATCGTGTTTTCAAATTGATTTCGTGCAAAAACAATTGTGTTTTTCCAGTTTTGGGCGCTGTCAGAACCTCCACAAGGTAATTTTACGTAGTCCTGTGAAGTTTTGTTGAAATCGGTTGAAAAACGTAGGAAATCCGATCCAATATATAAACGTACAGACACACACAACCTAGGTTTTATAATAAGTATGATAATACTGGTGTTTTCCCTTTAATTTTCTTTGGAAGTGAAACTAAAAATCTCTTAAAATACTGTTAAAGTAATCAAAGTCAATTCAATCGATGTACTCTCCGGTCTTTCTTAGTCGTATTTCGAAATAGATTTCTGTTCAAAAGTTACTAAATGAGGCTGGCGGGAAGAGAAGACAAGTTAAAATACTCAACAAAGACAAATGTTCTCGATAGAAAAACATCATGTTACGAGTGCAATAACTATTTAGGGTCGTAGGGTCACCACGGTTACTGCTGCCGTAACAGCAGTGAGTGAATCTAGAGGCAGTATAACCCGACATAATCTATCTCAATTTTGACTGATTTTAGATTCCTTTTCGAAACCTAGCTGCCACCCAAAGCAAGAGACCCCAGTTTTCTTTACTAGGGGCAGGTGGTTCATGGCTTTTTCAAGTACATCGACGCAAAGTGAACAGAACGGAAACGACTATAATTTGAATTCGACCCGCCAATTTTCACTTACCGCGCTTATAGCTTCCCAATCAATCCAAGGGCTCCAATTACAACTGGAATTATGGATGTCCTCACGTGCCACATTTTTGACATTTCCACTTTATGATCCTTGTATTTTGATAGTTTTTTTTAAAGATCTTCAAAGATACGTTACAATCTGCAGGGACTTCCATGTCAATAAGAAAGCAGATTCTGTTCTTGTGGTCATTGATCACGATGTCTGGGCGATTAACTTTGATTATATTGTCTGTGTTCCAAAAATGTCTTACAGGTCCGATCTATGTAATCAGGCCTTGGGATGTTCATACCAGTTTCTTCCCGTAAAAGTTGCACATTTTCCAGTGCAGATATTAGCCCACTCTATCATGCCGAGTTTTATAATGAATTTGGTGCTAACACTGTGCAACCTGATACAAAATGTTTAATTGTTTCTGGATATTTATCATAAAATCTACGTTTCGGCTCAACACAATTTCTCAGTATGTGTGCTTGGCAATTTCTAGTGAGCAAGCATTGGTCCTGTTCAGCAAGAATAAAACCTTCGGTGTTAGCTTTTAACCCTGTTCTACGTAACCAACAATGGATACAGGGTTTGTTTACAGCAGTTTGTTTGAGCATGAAGAGGCTTATCTTGCCATCGTTTCTGTATCTGGCACATTGCGTTTGCTTTTGCTTTCTTTTTTTGGGGATTCTTTGCCGCTTCAGTAAGTGTATTATGGTTTATTTGCACTTCTTCACCCATTTGAAATTCCCTTTTGAATTTGTTGGCTTCCTTTATTACTGAATAAAGTGTCTTATTTCTTTCATGTTCTTTGACACAGAGATCATCATCCAGTCTTCTGTAGTTTCCAGGTATCTTTGAAGACCGAGTGTTGTGGTTTTGTAAGATAGTTCTAATTGAACTAATTCTCTGCCTCATTCGGATCTCGACACACACACACACACACACACACACACACACACACACACACACACACACACACACAAATATATATATATATATATATATATATATATATATATATATATACAGTGTATCACAAAAGTGAGTACACCCCTCACATTTCTTCAAATATTTAAGTATATCTATTCATGGGACAACACTGACAAAATGACACAATGAAAAGTAGCCTGTCTGCAGTATATATAACAGAGTTAATTTATTTTTCCCTCAAAATAACTCAAACTATAGCCATTAAAAGCTAAATCCCTGGCAACAAAAGTGAGTACACCCCTAATAAACTGATCGGTTGAACTCTCTGCCTTCGAGCAGGGAGGAACCCGAACGAGGCTAGGCCGAAGGGCGGAGTCTCTTTCGGGGAGGTAAACCGACCCTGAACCCGTTTATACGGGTTCAAAGGGCATATTTTTGAACGAGCCCACGGGCTCGGAGATCCCACGTTAAACCGGCCTTGTGCCACATGATGCCCTCTTGAGCGGGGTGACTAAATACTGTTCAATCTGAAGTCTGGAGTGAGGTCCGTCAGAAGTCCGTCAGGAGTCTGTCAGTCAGTCAGAGCGAGTCAGTCAGTCGAGTCAGAGGCAGTCCGAAACAGAGTCGTGTTCAGACAATTACTACTAAACCTGATTGTTCGTACTAACACTTTCTACTTCTCTGTATATATTCCTGTTTGTAATATATCTGTGTTATTCCATATCCACCTTCGAGTTCTTCTTTATTGGTTCTACCTTGGACTATCACTGTGATACAAGGAACCGGACCATAACAATTTTAAAATGGGCTAGGGTGCAGGGATGTGACTTCATGCTTTTTTGGAAGGGTATTTGTTCGAAGTAAATATAAACTGTCACAGAATAAATTTGATCCTGGTTTGCCAATTTCGTTTCTCTTGACAAGAATAAATCTTATGCTAATATTACAACACTGTTGTATTTTTTTAAGATGGTCGTATACTTTTTAAACCGTGTATAATGTCTAATCATCTTTCATGATTGATTGATTAAATCGTTAATTGATGAATGACTAAACTCAAGGTGTGCCTCTTGTGTTATCAACACGATTTCAAAAGCCCGCCTTCGGCTTTTAATTCTGCCGTTTGTTTACGCGTTTAATGAATGAGTGTCCGTTTAAATCCAGATAATTACCCGTTTTTGTTTTGTTTTGTTTTTAACTGTGAACAAATGCAAAAGACTATCGGGAAAATGTAAATTAATGTTTACATAAGAGATTTCAAATGAATATCGACCTCCAGTTAAGTTTTTTTGTGGGGGTGCTGCCTGGAAACGCAGATTGCTGAATGGAACCATCAATTTATTTTTAATATAGATAATTATTTTTTTATTCTAAAAAAAAAACGGTGGAATAGAATTATAACAAAAAAATTAAAATAAAATTTAAAAAAAAATAAAAAAAATATCACTAGTTATTTAACACATACAATTACCCGCTTGAACTATTTGGTCTTTTTCGCTTAATCGCTATTCTTAGGCAAACCTTCGGAGGAAAACTGAAGCCAGTAGGAATCTAATCTAAATGTTATTGTTTTTTGGGTTTTTTTTTTCAAAATAACAGCTGTAGAATGACGAGCTAGCAGTTGCTGTGATAAAAAGCCAAAGAAATAAGATGATAGAAATACTCGCCATAATCTATATAATAAATGCGAATGTCAGTTTGTCACTGTGTCACACTTTTTCAACTTAAAGGGACACAACTCTCTAACTTTCAATAGCTCATGTTCAAATGAAAAAAATATTATTCTCAAATTACAGTCTTTCAAAATAATATTGTCAGTGTTTTCAACTTTACTCCAAGAGGCCGTAGCCCAACATACCATACCATTTTGGAATCATGCCGACACCGTGAGCAAATTGAAAACATTCCGGGTCGGATCCAGACCCTCAATCCTGAAATTTTGGATTCCCAAGTTTTCATTACTGCGATTGTTTTCTTAGATTATTTTTACGTGATGTTTTGCGTCGAATTTTTTCGTACGATAACAATTTTTATAACTTGGAAATACATTTCGGAATAATCGAAATTAATTGCGAAATCTAGTTAAAGCCACCCAGGAAATAAAATAATTGTTTTTTACGGAAAATAAAGACATGCACACATGATATCGTCATGAAATTAAGTGGCGATTTATCGTTGAACTTTAAAAAGCTTAGCTTAAATCTTGATACAATACTTAAATGCAGCGATCAGTTTTGGTAGATCTGTATTTTATGTTGCCTGTCACATCTAGCTTAAATACCGCCAGATGTCATTATAAGAATCATTCTTGTAAAAGATGACCGAGAAAGAAAAAACAAAACACATAGTCCATGCTAACAAAATGAATACATTCCAACCGTTATCCTGTCTGAATTTCTCAAGTTGTCACTATTTACATGCAGACTATTCTCGTTGTGGACATTGACACTTCCGGCCATCATCGGATAACATTGTGGGAGGTCGACTGCTCTTGTTACGCTGACCATGTCTCGGGACATCTCTTTTTGCTATAGTGGAATAAAGTGTCGGTGCCGTCACTTGAGTTTGAACATAGATCCCCAGAGAAAAAGCGTATATGGGAAGTAGCGTGTGTTTAATTGATCGCCATTTCTATTCTATCCTCTATTAGTATTTGGATCTCTATTTTTACACTATCCTCTATTACTATTCAGATCTGCATTTCTATTCTATCCTTAATTACTATTCGGATCTCCATTTCTATTCTATCCTCTATTACTATTCGGATCGCCATTTCTATTCTATCCTCTATTACTATTTGGATCGCCATTTCTATTCTATCCTCTATTACTATTCGGATCTCCATTTCTATTCTATCCTCTATTACTATTCGGATCGCCATTTCTATTCTATCCTCTATTACTATTTGGATCGCCATTTCTATTCTATCCTCTATTACTATTCGGATCTCCATTTCTATTCTATCCTCTATTACTATTCGGATCGCCATTTCTATTCTATCCTCTATTACTATTTGGATCGCCATTTCTATTCTATCCTCTATTACTATTCGGATCGCCATTTCTATTCTATCCTCTATTACTATTTGGATCGCCATTTCTATTCTATCCTCTATTACTATTCGGATCGCCATTTCTATTCTATCCTCTATTACTATTCGGATCTCCATTTCTATTCTATCCTCTATTACTATTCGGATCGCCATTTCTATTCTATCCTCTATTACTATTCGGATCGCCATTTCTATTCTATCCTCTATTACTATTTGGATCTCCATTTCTATTCTGTCCTCTATTACTATTCGGATCTCCATTTCTATTCTATCCTCTATTACTATTCGGATCTCCATTTCTATTCTATCCTCTATTACTATTCGGATCCCCATTTCTATTCTATCCTCTATTAGTATTCGGATCCCCATTTCTATTCTATCCTCTATTAGTATTCGGATCTCCATTTCTATTCTATCCTCTATTTCAATTCGGATCGCCATTTCTATTCAATCGTCTATTACTATACGGATAACCATTTCTATTCTATCCTCAATTACTATTCGGATCTCCATTTCTATTCTATCCTCTATTAATATTCGGATCGCCATTTCTATTCTATCCTCTATTACCATTCAGATCTGCATTTCTGTCCTATCCTCTATTACTATAACGGACCTCTTTTCTCTACTCAATTCACTGTACTATTTGGATCACTATACGGATTATTATTCGAGCGAGTATTATCAAGCAAGAGCGAGTGAATATTCGAAAGCGTTTGACACCAGTACTGTTCAACGGCGTTACTATATTTGTATCTGCAGTTACAAGGTCTTTACTACAACGAGCGATTCGTTGGCATTAAAAAGTGGCGGCGAGTGTTCGTTGACCTCACAAAACTTTTTATTACTGTTCTGTTATTTATCGCCCCGTTTTCGAGTACCCACCGCCCAACCCAGAGATTGAAATCGTGAATCAATAATCTGCTAGAGTAAAGCATTGATTTGTGAATAGTCTATTTTTGTTTAATCATTTCACACTAAGCAAGACGGGAATGCTACGAGTACAGGAAGTGCAAGTTAAAGAGAAGACGGGAAATAAGAAGAATTGTAGAAAGGATAAAAGATGAACGGGATTCAAGAAGATGACGATTGAGGTTGCATTTAAAATTTTGAAGATTGTCATCACGGAAGCAAGTGCGAGAAAAGAAAATTTTGGATAAAAGTGGAGGTGGCATTTTATTCTATTTCAACTATAAAGCGTAGGACCTATTCTATCTTAAATTTATTCGGATTCCTTAAATTCATGTCCTCAGCGTACCCGGGGAAAAGTTTGTCAGTGCAGTTGTCATGAAAATATTTGTAGAAAAGAGAGAGAGAAGCCAGGTTACGTCGGTGAGAACTTTACTGGAGTCGAAATACCAAGTCAGAATCGATTACATTATACAAATCCTTCTTTGGATTATGTCAAGAATATCGATCTTCTAGATTAAAGCATTCATTCGGGAATTTGATATCATAGTAACTGCCATTTCACTCCCTATGCATATTACTATTCGGCCTCGGTGGAAATTTCTAGGCGATAAATAAAAGACCAGTAGTAATGAGAACTAGACGTCGGTGAGAAAGTGACTGAAGTCGAGATGCCAAGTCAGGATCGATTATATTACAGACCGTCCATTGGATCGTGTCAAGAATCTCGTGATATATAAATAGGAACAACAGACCAGATATGGTACTAATATTCAACGCACGGACAAATGGTAGATTTATAAATGTGAAAGATGGATTCCGACAAGAAAAACTGTCTGGCACGACACAGTTAATTAACCTTCTGTTGTAAACTAGAAAAGATTTTCTGAATGAGGAATAGCCAAAACGAAGATTGGAAGTGAAATGGTAATCTTTATAACATCAACAAAATACAATACTCGCCAGCGACGTGAAATAGGTAAACCATTGATAGTGGTGGACTACTTAGACAGCATATTACCCCCACTTACAATAGTGTCCACTGAGGATTAGTATATACGCATTAGTATTCATAGATATATAGCACTTTTATAGCAATAGACTTGGAAATTGTTTCAATATAATCAACCCACTTCATGACAGTGAAAAACATGAACTCAAGATAGCGTAGGGAATTACTATCTTTAAATTTTTGAAGATTGTAGTTATCAGAGAGCAGCTATCTAGTAGCACGCTTAAATTCATGAAATCGGGGCACCAAGGGAAAAAAAGCTTGCCAGAACTGTTGCCATGAAAATATTTGTAGAAAAGACAGAGAGAAGCCAGGTTACGCCGGTGAGAACTTTACTGCAGTCGAAATGCCAAGTCCCAATCGATTACATTATATAAATCCTTCTATGGATTATATCAAGAATATCGGTCTATTAGATTAAAGCATTAATTTGGGAATTTGGTATCATAGTAATTAGGATTTCAATCCCTGAAACGGGGCATGTGTACTCGGCCTCGGTGGAAAAGAGGCGATAAATAAAAGACCAGTAGTAATGAGAACTGCAAGAGATATCCCTAAACATGGTGAGCGGAACGAGACTATATACCTTCGTAAGCAAAATATTGTTTTCAGTTCAAAATTCCCACAAGGTTACCTAAATGGACAAAGAACCTGATGAAGAACTGGGGTCACAACGACCGAAACGACATAATAACGACAAATATGAGGGCAATAGTCCACATGTAAACAATATGAGGGCAATAGTCCGGATGTAAACAATACGAAGGAAATTGTATTACTGTAAATGTTAGGGCAATAGTCCGCATGTAAACAATATGAGCGCAATAGTCCCAGAGTAAACAATATGAGGGCAATAGTCCGCATGTAAACAATTTGAAGGCAATAGACCACATGTAAACAATATTTTGTTTAATCATTCCGCATTTAAACAATTTGAGGGCAATTGTCCGCATGTAAACAATATGAGGGCAATAGTCCGGAGAAACAATAAAAAGAAATCGTCCGTATGTAAATAATATGAAGGCAATAGTCCGCATTAAACTAGATGAGGGCAATAGTCTGCATGTAAACAATATGAGGGCAATAGTCCGGATGTAAACAATACGAAGGAAAAGAAAATTATGTAAATAATATGAGGGCAATAGTCCGCATGTAAACAATATGAGGGCAATAGTCCGCATGTAAACAATTTGAGGGCAATAGACCACATGTCCTAAACAATATGAGGGCAATTTGTCATTTAAAAAATTTCAGGCAATTGTCCGCATGTAAACAATATGAGGGCAATAGTCCGGATGTAAACAATACGGAGGAAATCGTCCGAATCGATTAAATAATACAGGGCAATAGTTTGGCATGTAAACAATATGAGGGCAATAGTCCAGATAAAAAACAATCGGGAAGGAAATCGTCCGTATGTAAATAATATGAGGGCAATAGTCCGCATGTAAACAATATGAGCGCAATAGTCCGCATGTAAACAATATGAGGGCAATAGTCCGCATGTAAACAATTTGAAGGCAATAGACCACATGTAAACAATATGAGGGCAATAGTCCGCATTTAATTATTTGAGGGCAATTGTCCGCATGTAAACAATATGAGGGCAAGAATCTGCATGTAAACAATTTGAGAACAACAGACCAGATAAACAAATAATATTCAAGTCCGCATTTAAAAAATGGCAATTGTCCGCATGTAAACAATATGAGGGCAAAGTCCGGATGTCCGACAAGAAAAACTGTATGTGGCACGACACAGTTAATAAACAATCTGTTAATAAATAGTCCAGATGTAAACAATAGGAAGGAAATCGTCAAAATGTAAATAATATGAGGGAAATGGTCCTTTATAACATCAACAAAATACAGCGCAATAGTCCGCGACGTAAATAGGTAAATATGAGGGCAATAGTCCGCATGTAAACAATTTGAAGGCAATAGACCACATGTAAACAATATATAGTGCAATAGTCCGCATTTAAACAATTTGAGGGCAATTGTCCGCATTTAAACAATATGAGGGCAATAGTCCGGATGTAAACAATATGAAGGTAATCGTCATGTATGTAAAAAATATGAAGGCAATAGTCCGATAAACTATATGAGGGCAATAGTCTTGTAAACAATATGAGGGCAATAGTCGGATGTAAACAATACGAAGGAAATCGTCCGTATCTAAATAGTATGAGGGCAATAGTCCGCATGTAAACAATATGAGGGCAATAGTCCGCAGGAAAAACAATTTGCCAGAACTGTTGACCCATAAAAATATGAGGGCAATAGTCAGCATTTAAAAAAAATTTGAGGGCAGGTGTCCGCATGTAAACAATATGAGGGCAATAGTCGGATGTAAAAATACGAAGGAAATCGTCCGTATGTAAATAAATCCTTCAATAGGATTATGTAAACAATATGAGGGCAATAGTCCAGATGTAAACATTAAGAAGGAAATTCCGTATGTAAGTAATATGATTTCAATCCCATGTAAACAATATGAGCGCAATAGGCCGCATGTAAACAAAGAGGGCAATATAAATAAAAAGACCAATAGTACATGTAAACAATATGCAAGAGCAATAGTCCGCATTTAAACAATTTGGTGCAATTGTCCGCATGTAAACAATATAGGGCAATAGTCTGCATGTAAACAATATGAGGGGCAATAGTCCGGATTCAAAATATGAAGGCAATACCTAAATGGTAAACAATTTGATGAAGAACCACATATAAACAACCGAAGGGCAATAGTAATTTAACAAATTTGAGGGCAATTGACGGCATGTAAACAATATGAGGGCAATAGTCCGGATGTAAACAATACGAAGGAAATCGTCCGTATGTAAATAATATGAGGGCAATAGTCCGCATGTAAACAATATGAGCGCAATAGTCCGCATGTAAACAATATGAGGGCAATAGTCCGCATGTAAACAATTTGAAGGCAATAGACCACATGTAAACAATATGAGGGCAATAGTCCGCATTTAAACAATTTGAGGGCAATAGTCCGCATGTAAACAATATGAGGGCAATAGTCCGCATGTAAACAATTTGAGGGCAATAGACCACATGTAAACAATATGAGGGCAATAGTCCGCATTTAAAAAATTTGAGGGCAATTGTCCGCATGTAAACAATATGAGGGCAATAGTCCGGATGTAAACAATATGAAGGAAATCGTCCGTATGTAAATAATATGAAGGCAATAGTCCGCATGTAAACTATATGAGGGCAATAGTCCGCATGTAAACAATATGAGGGCCATAGTCCGGATGTAAACAATATGAAGGAAATCGTCCGTATTTAAATAATATGAGGGCAATAGTCCGCATGTAAACAAGATGAGGGCAATAGTCCGCGTGTAAAGAATATGAGGGCAATAGTCCGCATTTAAACAATTTGAGGGCAATTGTCCGCATGTAAACAATATGAGGGCAATAGTCCGGATGTAAACAATATGAAGGAAATCGTCCGTATGTAAATAATATGAAGGCAATAGTCCGCATGTAAACTATATGAGGGCAATAGTCTGCATGTAAACAATATGAGGGCAATAGTCCGGATGTAAACAATATGAAGGAAATCGTCCGTATGTAAATAATATGAGGGCAATAGTCCGCATGTAAACAATATGAGGGCAATAGTCCGCATGTAAACAATATGAGGGCAATAGTCCGCATTTAAACAATTTGAGGGCAATTGTCCGCATGTAAACAATATGAGGGCAATAGTCCGGATGTAAATAATATGAAGGAAATCGTACGTATGTAAATAATATGAGGGCAATAGTCCGCATGTAAACAATATGAAGGAAATCGTCCGTATGTAAATAATATGAGGGCAATAGTCCGGATGTAAACAATATGAAGGGAAATAGTCCGTATTTAAATAATTTGAGGGCAATAGTCCGCATGTAAACAATATGAGGGAAATCGTCCGTATTTAAACAATTTGAGGGCAATAGTCCGCATGTAAACAATATGAGGGCAATAGTCCGCATTTAAACAATTTGAGGGCAATAGTCCGCATGTAAACAATATGAGGGAAATCGTCCGTATGTAAATAATATGAGGGCAATAGTCCGCATGTAAACAATATGAGGGCAATAGCCAGCATGTAAACAAAATGAGGGTAATAATCCTCATGTAAACAATATGAGGGCAATAGCCAGCATGTAAAAAACATGGATGAAATCGTCCCTATGTGAACAATATGATAGGCATTTAAACAATATGAGGGCAATAGTCCACATGTAAACAATATATTTTCTGTTTAAAATAATTTTGTTACAAACTACTGAACGATTTACGTCTTATCACAATCTTTGCTAAGTATTAACAGTATTTTCTTTAATCGTTTCACGCCAAGCAAGGAGATAAAGCCACTAAGACGCAAAGGGGTTATGGAGGTTTAAAGATAATGAGAAAGACGTTAGTAAGGAGGAAATACAATAAAAGAACACGATCCAGAACACAGAAGATGGCGATTGATGTCGCACTTAAATTTTTGAAGGTCGTCGGTGACTGGGAAGCAAGAAGCCGGAAGAGCGTTCCACAGGCGAGAAGGGTTAATAGAGAAACTCTTGTTGTAGAATTTCCAGTTGCATCTACCTATTTCAGCAGTAAAATGCAGAGTCGTAGTTGCCAATCAGTTACCAAGGCGTAAAGCTCATTAGAACAATTAGCATGAAAATATTTGTAGAAAAGACAGCGAGGGAAGCCGCGTTACAGCGGCGGGAAATTGGTTGCATCCGAGATGCCGGGTCAGGATCGATAACATTACAATCCCTTCTTTGGATATTGTCAAGAATCTCGATATATACTGCCGGAGCACCAAACTATGTGGCAACAATATTTAATGTACAATCGAATGGTACATTTAGAAACGTGCAAGATGGATTCTGGAAAGGAAATTTATTTAGCGAAGCAAATTTCCTAGCAGTAGACCAAGCAATTGATTCAATATAAGCATTCCATTTCATGTCAGCAGAAATGGTGATACCAAGCAGGCGTAATGAGATGCTCTCCTGGAAGTTGCCTTCAGCCATAGTGATAGCAGGCAGAAATGGTTCTCTAAGATGACTCAAAGACAGCAA
This sequence comes from Acanthosepion pharaonis, assembly GCA_903632075.3. Lineage (NCBI taxonomy): Eukaryota > Metazoa > Mollusca > Cephalopoda > Sepiida > Sepiidae > Acanthosepion > Acanthosepion pharaonis. The sequence goes on from CAHIKZ030000224.1 coordinate 1,981,412, forward strand.
TCTCGTTCTGCAGGCGTTAAAATTTACAAACTATTTCTTGTCCCTAATAACAACTGATTGAATTTAATCTTCGAGATCAGCTGCCAGTTTTATACTTTATCGGACTTAATTTTTATAACAGGAGTAAATAAAAAGTTCGACTGAAAAGTCCATAGGCTGAACAAGATTCTCACATGGAATATGACCAAATGAGGTTTATTTTTCAACGTAGACCCCCTTGCATGCCAAATACTTCTTCCATCGTGATTGCAGTGCTTGGACCCCGTTGATGAAGAAGCATTCATTCTGCTGGTCAAAAAATGCAACAACTAATATGGTACCCAGTCAAGTGATTTTTCATGTTGGCGAACCAATGATAGTCAGATGAGGTCAAATCAGGAGAATAAAGTGGTTGATCAATCAGTTCAAAGCCACAGTCAAGGACAGCAACCATTGACACCAAGGACATGTGTGCTTTAGCACTGTAATCAGTTTTCCTGGGTGTTTGGTTCTGATACCCTTTATAACTACCTCAGCAGGTTGGCATAGTACTCGACATTTTTGGTATGGCACTTTTGAAGATGTGCATCTGCCTCAAACAATGCCAGATTTTCACCTGATGTAGTCAGCCTGGTGCGCTTTTGATAACATGTCAGAAGACGTGACACCCGCTGAGTAGAAACCTTGCCGTGCCAAGTTCATTGTGAATAATAATAATAATAATAATAATATTCTCAACTCTCTCACGAGATATTCTAATAGCATTGGCTATTTGATTTATAGTCAACAGTCTGTCATCCGTCAACATGGTGCGAGCAGATCAATGTTTTCTTCAGTGTTGGAAGTTGCAGGACGTCCAGACCTAAGGTCATCTTCAAAACTACTCCTTACCCTGATAAATTCAGCTGTTCACTTTTGCACTGTTATATAAAGCTGGAACATCATGCCCTAATGTAGCAACCATGTCTTTGGGGTCTAAAAGTCTATTTATTGGAGGTACTTGATGACAAGACGATGCCAAGGTTTCTTCTATTTTCAAGAGAAATCGCTACTAGTTACATTTGAAGAGTTCCTTTGTAGAGTCAGATATCAGTTATTAATGAGAAGATTTAATGCATGCAAGATTTCAGAGATCTTTACATCATTTTTTCTTAGCCTATAATTTTTCAACCCAACCTTGTAGTTGTGTCATCAGCATAAATAGCTAGTTGGGCACTGATGATATCGGGAAGGTCTTTGATAAGAATGAAAATAGATTCAAGGATAGAGCCCCGGGGAGACCCCCGCTTTAATGTGAAAGCAACTAGAATAGAGGCTGTTCAAAACGATTTTAGAGATTAGGCAGTGATTGAAATAGTACTTTTTACTAGACTTTCAGAGAATATTATTATAACGGCATGATGTTGCTGGTAGCGGGGAAGTTTATTATTATTATTATTATTATTATTATTATTCATTTCCCCTAAAAGCAAAGCGATAGCCACTAAGATGCAGGGAGGGTTACTGTGTGCAAAAAAATCTGAAAAAAAAAATCATTATTAAAAGTAGGATGACCGAGGTGTCGTTTTCGATACCTTCAAATTTTCAACAAATTCCTATGGAATAACTAGTTTTGGTTCGATGCTGAGGCTTATGGACAATTATTGAATTTTAGCAAAGATGCTTAACAGACTTAATTCTTTAAAAATATATTCAGTGGAATAGCTGATATTTGAGGTTTTACCTAGAATGGCCGAGGTGTCGTTTTTGACACCAAAGCTATTTATAGGGTAAATGTATTGAAAAATTTCTCAGAAGCAATAATACTTGTGTTTATGTCCCCTATCTATCTATTTATCTATCTATCTATATACACACACACATAATTTATATATATATATATATATATATATATATATATATATATAAACTGCAAAACTAGGTAATCCGTATGGGTAGACCCAAGGAGGATGATATCCGGAGAGCTCAATGTAAAATTCAGAGCCGATATGTTTGAATAAAAACAGACCACTTTAAGGTTCCATGTAATAAGTTATTTTTACAACACTTTTACAGGGCTCTGGATCTGAAGAAACTTCCACGTTTTGAAATGAAAAAAATTCACAATTTTGACGTCAAAAAACGTTTTCATTTCAACCTTTGGAAGTAAAGTCTGATGATCCAGAGCCCTGTTAATGGTGAAATAACTTATTACATGGAACCTTAAAGTGGTCTGTTTTTTTTATATATATATATATATATATATATATATATATATATATATAATCACTTTCTTACAGTATGAGATATACTAATATTTATGAATTTCTTTTCAGACTTGTTATTCCTGACTTGAATATTGAATATATTAGAGATTGCTGCTTCACGGCGTAATGTAAATAAAGATATCAAAGGAGCTGGCTATCCTAGTGTTAAGGAGTGAGGCGGACAAAAGAACAGAATTCAAGGAGACAGTATAAAACGATTGGCATTGCATTTAATTTTTTAAAAGATAAAAGCTGACTGGAAAAGCAAGATGACGAAGGATAGTTCCACAAGCAGGATTTGCAAGAGAAACTGTCAACTTACCTTCGTATCTAACAATTTCAACAGAAAAAATGATGAGACCAAGGTTCAAATCTAGTCTTTTCTTTTTATGTGCCGTGTCCTTTCAGGACGTAGGCGATCATGGCTCTCCACTTCCCCCACCCTTTATGGCTCTGAATAAGTTTCCTCCTTCTGCCACCTCCTCCAGACCACGTTCCTTCATCCACTTGCTCAAGCCCGCCAGGTATGTCATGCGTTGCTTTCCCTTGTCTCTCTTTCGCCTCTATTCGACCTGTGAGTATCAGATTCTCCAGGCCCTCCTTTCTCATTACGTGTCCCAGAAATTTCATTTGCCTCTTCCTTATGTTAAGCATAAGAATCCTCCTTGTTTGCATCCTCTCCAAGATCTCATCGTTGCTCACACGCTCGGTCCATAATATCCTCAGAATCCTTCTGTAGAACCACATCTCCGTCGTTTCGAGTCCCTTCTTCATCTATGAGAAGACTGTCCAACACTCGTTGCTGTAAAGGAGGACACTTGTCATGTAACAGCTCAATACTCTTTTCTCTGTTACCAAAGAAATCCTTCTGTCTCGCAATACTCTGCCCAGCTCTTGGGGTGTGTCCTTGGCCATCCCAATACGTCTATAGATCTAAGTGTCGCAATGACTGTCCTCTGTCAAAACACTCCCCAGATATTTAAACTTCCGCGCCTGCTTGATTTTAGTGTTCCCGACCTGCAAATCGCATTTCGGCCTCATCTTTTTACTGGTGACCATTTATTGTCTTCTTGTAGTGTATGCTAAGTCCCTCTTTCTCGCTCTCCTTCGTTTTATAAACGCCATAAAAGGGATCACACGGGGAAGTACAACAGCAGTCAACAGGGGAAGAGACATGTCACGGTCAGTCAGCAGCAGTCAGCAGGAGGAGCACCACGCCAACCAGTTTGAACTACTATGTGAGATCAACCCAGACCGGGAGCCGGCTTATGAACTATACCGCAAGGTAGCTGTCCCAAACCCACACGTTCCTATTGAAATAAATCACGTAAATCTATTTCTGCTGTTGTCGTATTTCCTTCTTGCAACTATACGCTTGTCTATAACAATAGCTGCACTTGGAAAAGCGAAAGTTGTTATATAGGAATGAAGTGTCCCAGCCGACACTTGAGTTTGAACATAGATCGCCAGAGAGCAAACACATGCGATCCTATTGCTGGATTAAGTAGACCACATGACCATAGAAGAAACGCACATATAGTAAGTCGTGAGACGTCTAAATGTTCTGCATTTCTAGTCTATCCTCTATTAATATTCGGATCACCATTTCTAATCTATCCTCTATTCTTCTCCGCTATTCTCTACTGTATTCACTTTACTATTTCTTTATACGAATTACTATTCGGTGGTTATTGTACGAGTGAGTATATTAGTACTTTTAGTGCGAGTGTTATTCGAAAGCGTCTGACACTAGTATTGTTTAACGGCGTTACTATAGTTGTATCTTCGTTTATACAGTCTTTATTACAATGAGCATTTACGAAATAAGTATGTTAATAGAGAAGAAAAAGTAAATAACGAATGTGCAAGCGACACGTGGCAGATGATTACTGAATTAGAGGCACAGTGAATGAGGATATATGGGAACGATAACGGTTAAGGCTAGGCTTAAACAGGTTAAGATATAGTGACCGTGGAGGCATTACCTTGGGAGTCGGTTCCACAAAGCTCCGTCATCGGAAGAAGCTGTTCAAGTAGAACCTACGTCTCACCAGTGGAACTGGAAAGGGATTCTTGTGGTACGTTGCAATGTACGTGTCATGGCAGATCTTAGTAGTGAAAGTTAGAACTAGTGGAACCAAGGAATGTAGTACGTCTGAACATTTTCCATGGAAATAGTGAGAGGGCAGCCAGTGGCTTGCAACGTTTCGCCTGTGGGAAAGGGGTTGTAGGGTGGAAGATAATTAATCCGCCACTGACTAGAAAGTGAAGACTGGGTACCTCCTGTCTATATATCGCAGCAGTACCCCATTTTCGGCTCTTGCAAAAGTAGAGGACATCAGGTGGTGATTTAGGTGTCTTACGGCTATATCACTTTGAAACATCGTACAATCATCGTAGTTAAGCAACGTTAAGACAGGTCAGTACCTGGAAGGTTTACCGCTTGGGAATACCAGGTGCCATAAGCTTTGATGTGCGGATGGTGTAATGGATAATGGCTCGGAATTGTTAACCGGAGAGCCGATTCCATTTGGGTTCGTTAGATTTGTTTACGCGCAAATACCATTGGGAAAGGCATGAATCCACTTTTTTCTCCCCCAGCTATAGGTTAATTATAATTTTATCACTAAATAATTATTATCTCCAAAAAAATAAAATTTTTACAATCTAAAAATATTTTCTGGATTTAAAAAACCTGCAAAGGATTTAATAAGCCAGAGAAAACGAACCAATCAATTAATCTTGTAATTGTAGAGGATAGCCGAAGGCGTCAGATACTTACTGGAGTGATACATGGAACCTACCATCTTTCCAGTAACTTTAGAGATGGATTTTATGTACGAGTTCCACTTCAGAGGCGGTTTGAGTTTAAGGCCCAAAAGGCACTCAAGTCACGGAACCTCTGGGAGAGAACATCCGGTCACGGCGACAGGCGAAAATTCTGCATCCACTTGAAGGTGATGGAATGTCACTAGTTCGATTTTCTATTGGAAGAAAATAAATAATAATAAAGAAAATGGTGAAAAAGGAATAGGCTAAAGTGAATACGCGAGGGAAGAGAGAGAGAGAGAGAGAGAAGAGAGAAGGCAATATGAAGTAAGAGAGAGGGTAAACGGAGATAAAAGAAAGAGAAAAAGCGAGAGAGAAGTAGAAATTAGAGACAAGTGAGAGAGTAGGAGCTGGAGAAGAAAAAAAAGAAAGATGGAAGAAAAATAAGCGAAATAGAGCGAATAAGAAGATAGAGGGGGGAACAAACGAGACTGAAGGAAATAAGAAGGAAAGAAAGAAAACGGAAAGAATAGAAAAAGATCGCAGAAAGGGGAGAAAAAATGCAAAAGCAAAAATATATATATATATATATATATATATATATAAGAAGATATATATATATATATAGAATATATATATATATATATAAAAGAAGATATATATATATATATAAAAGCATATATATATATAAAAGAATATATATATATATATATATAAAAGAAGAAGATATATATATATAAAAGAAGGAGATATATATATATATATATAAGGCATATATATATATATATAAAAGAAGAATATATATATATATAAAAGAAGAAGATATATATATATATATAAAAAGAAGATATATATATATATATATAAAAGCATATATATATATAAAAGAAGAATATATATATATAAAGAAGAAGATATATATATATATATATATATAAAGAAGAATATATATATATATATATATAAAAGCATATATATATATATATATATAAAAGAAGAATATATATATATAAAAAGAAGAAGATATATATATATATAAAAGAAGAATATATATATATATAAAAGAAGAATATATATATATAAAAAGAAGAAGATAGATATATATATATATAAAATATATATATATATATATATATAAAAAGAAGAATATATATATATAAAAAGAAGAAGATATATATATATATATAAAAGAAGAATATATATATATATATATATATAAGAAGAAGATATATATATATATATATATAAAAAAGAAGAAGATATATATATATATATATATATATATATATATATATATATATATATATATATATATATATATATAGAGAGAGAGAGAGAGAGAGAGAGGGGAGAAAAGAGAATAAGAAAAAGGAGTTGGAAGAAAGAGATAGGGGGTAGCGGGTATAATTAAAAGAAAGCGGAAGTGGGGGATATTGGAAGCAAACGAGTGTAAAAAGAGAGAGACTGAGGTGGAGGAGAATTAGAGGGAGGAAGCGGAAATGAGAGCAAAAGAAAAGGAAGAAAGTGAATGCAATCGTAGAGAAAAAAGGAAGGAGAGAGAAAAGAATTGGTGAAAAGAGAGAGGAGTAAAAACGGAAATGAGCGAATGACAACAAGCGAAGCGGACGAATATGAAAGCAAAAAAAAAAAAAGAGAAAGAAAGAGAGAAAGAGAAAGAAAAAGAGAGAAAAAGAAAGTGTGGGGAAGTAGGAGAGATAAAGGATGGAAATAAATAAAAAGGGAATGAGCAACTGATACTGGAAGTAAACGATAGTGAGAGAGAGAGAGGGGGGTGATAGGGAAAGAAAGCGGAAAGAGAAAGAACGAAGGATAGAAAGTGAATGCAATGATAGAGAAAAAGGAAGGCGAAAGAAAGAGAGGGCGGAAAGGGTAAAAAAAGAGCCAAAGATGAGCGAAGAAAGCGAACAAGAAAACAAACGGAAGAAGGAGAGAAAAGAAAGAAAGAAAGAAAGAAAGAAAGAAAGAAAGAAAGAAAGAAAGAAAGAAAGAAAGAAAGAAAGAGTGGTTAACAAAACGAGTTGGAGTATGCAAATAAACAAAAAAGAGTCCGAGTGTCTGATACGGGAGGTAGAAGGTAGTGAAAGAGAGAATATGATAGTGAAAGAGAGAAGGAGAGCTAAAAAGAGAAAGATGAAAGGTGAGAGAATGAATGCAATCGATAGAGAATGACGCACGGAGAAAGGGGGAGAGAGGTGGAATTAAAGAAAGAGGAAGAAACGGAATGGGCAAAAAAGAACAAGCGAATGGCGGGGAAATGAAAACAAGCGAATGAGAGAAAAAAAAAAGACAGAAAGAGGACGAATGAAAAACTAGAAAGAAAGAAGAGAAAGGAGAACAGAAGTTGAATGCAAACAATCCCTGTGCTTCGGTTCATCCCAGCAGGAGCAGTACAGACAGAGGGCACAGGGGCTCGCTCTCCCACCACTTCTTAGTAGGCCGACCTCCAATCAAGAGACATTTTTATTCTTTCTTTTCCATTGCTCGTAGCCATTCTCGTAATACTATTGTATATTTGGCGAGATTTGTCCACTACTGCGCTGTTTGCGGCAATTAAACCTATAAGCAGGGCCTGTCCTGTTCATCGGTCAATTCAGCTTAATACAAAAAAAAAAAAAAAAATGAAAATAAAAGAAACTCTAAGGCGTTCTATAGTTTTCCTACTCGTTTCATAACAAATGAAATTAGTGAGCAATACAAAAGAATGAGAATATGACACCCGTCCGACAATGAATGCTTTGCATAAAAAGCTGACTGGTCGACCATGAGTAAACTGAATGAATTACCGGCCAGGGTGGGCTGAGTGGCCGCAGACGATTGGCACATCTTTGAAATGTGATGGTGGAAAATGCCAGTTTACAATTTCTGCTATCGTCTCCTGGCTCTTGATGCAAATTCCTCCGCCTCACTGCGCACGAGGAAAATGTGTACTGAGGCGGTGATTGGCTGTTTCTCTTAATATACGAATTTATGTCTTAAACTGCAAAGACTGTACGCATGTTGTTCCTTGTAAGACATACGAAGCTTGCATTGAATTGTATCTTTAAATACATTAGCAGATCGGCCGAAAAGGTGTGTTTAAAATGACCTAGAAAAAAAAGACGAACAAATTGAATGTTAATAACTCTTCTCAATAGTATAGATAGTATATTTTCCGTCTATCCTTATCTATCTGTATATATCTCAATATGTTCAGATCTATCTATCTATCTATCTATCTATCTATCTATCTATCTATCTATCTATCTATCTATCTATCTATCTCGTTAGCTAGCTAGCTAGTTAGTTCAGACTGATCATATTTATCTATCTAACCTCAGTCTGATCATATCTATCTGAATTTGGATGTATGTATGTATGTATGTATCTATCTATCTATTTATCTATCTATCTCAGTCTGATCATATCTATCCATCACATCTATCTATCTATTATATCTATCTATATCTATCTATCTCATCTATCTATTTATCTATCTATCTCAGTCTGATCATATCTATCCATCCTTCTCAGTCAGATCACATCTATCTATCTATCTATCTATCTATCTATCTATCTATCTATCTATCTATCTATCTATCTATCTATCTATCTATCTATCTCAGTCTGATCATATATCATCTATCCTTCTCAGTCAGATCACATCTATCTATCTATCTATCTATCTATCTATCTATCTATCTATCTATCTATCTATCTATCTATCTCAGTCTGATCATATATAGCTATCCTTCTCAGTCAGATCACATCTATCTATCTATCTATCTATCTATCTATCTATCTATCTATCTATCTATCTATCTATCTATCTCAGTCTGATCATATATAGCTATCCTTCTCAGTCAGATCAGTCTATCTATCTATCTATCTATCTATCTATCTATCTATCTATCTATCTATCTATCTATCTATCTCAGTCTGATCATATCTATCTATCCTTCTCAGTCAGATCACATCTATCTATCTATCTATCTATCTATCTATCTATCTATCTATCTATCTATCTATCTATCTATCTATCTATCTCAGTCTGATCATATATAGCTATCCTTCTCAGTCAGATCACATCTATCTATCTATCTATCTATCTATCTATCTATCTATCTATCTATCTATCTGTGAATATGTTTGATTACGGAAAAGGAAATGATCTCGTTAATCGATCTTCGAGTCCAGACAAAAAAAAAAAAATAGACCAAGAATTGTGAAATCACTCTTTTCAAAACTGAACACTGTTACCGTTAGACTTTCCCCCAAAATCAGTATTTAGTACATGCATGTATTTGTAAAATCTGTTATACATATGCTGAAAATATGTTCATCTAAAGTCGACGCGCTTTCTCTGCATTACTAAAATCTGAGATACCCACGTCGACGACGGTCCTGAAAGTTTGGTCTAATTTAAATCAACTGCAGTTGATTTTTTTTTTGTAAATTCTCTAGAACAAAAAAATGTATGAATTCGCTTTCATCATATGTTTATTTTTTATTTATTTTTTTACAATTCTTATCATCGCTCTTTTAAAACAATAAACAGTGCTGAGAAGTGAAAGGAGTTAAAATAAAAACGACGCCATGTGAAAAAAAACGTCCTTTTGACACTTAGAATCTTTTGCGGGTACAAAGGTCCATGTTTGCCAATATTAATAATGTAGATTATTCAGATTCCTTAAGCTTAACTAAGAAAGATGAATATACAGGTAGTGTATTGGTTATGACTACGGAGACTGTGAACCGAATTCAAGTTAACCCGCCGTCAGCTGTTAAGATAGGGATTCGTCTCTTCTGCCACTAGCTTTTGGTTAAACAATAAACTAGGCTCTCTAGCTTTGAGAGGCAGCCAGTCTAAGAGAAAGAGTTCTTTGATTACGAAACTGGGGAAAATGTGACAGGAAGCAACTCCTTTATCATTCCCATAATGTAACGATAATTTACTAATAATCAGTTAGTGATCGACTAAGAGGGTATTACGTATAGTACTTAACGAGGTAGATTTATTCCCGCAGTAGGTTGCCATTTCTTTCTGCGGTAAACTGGTTGTCAAGCAACGTTAAAGAAACCAGCCTGATATTCAACCCATAGCTTAGGGGAGAAGATATGGGTTCATACCTTTCCCAAGGGTATTTGTGTGTAAGTGAACCTAACAAACTCAAGTGGAATTCGAACTCGGATCTCCGTGTTCTCACTCCAAGCTGATATCCATTACACCACAACGCAAACGGAATATATGGAGATTAGCTACCATCGTGCTTCCAATTGGCTAATGTCGTCTCAACTGCTTTATATGCGTGCGAAACTTGGAAATCCACCAAAAAAAATATCTAACACTTTGGTGTGTTCCCTTAAATATGCTTTCGCAAAATCCTCTTGGATGTCTTGGAGAGATAGAATCAGGAACGAGCAAGTGCTAAGACATGCCAATTTTGGAAACCTTAGTGTAATGCTGGCAGATGGGCGGTTACATATCCCCGGCCATATCCACTCGTACAGCTAAAGTTGTTCTAAACCGAATGCCTCAAAGCTAAAAAAAAAAAAACAAACCCAAAAAAAAAAAAAAAAAAAACAATGGGTCATCCAAAAATGACATGGTGCTCTAAGGTTAAAAAAAATTTGATAAAAATAAACACCAACTGGTTCCAGGCTCCACAACTTACCAAAATCGATTTTAGTGGAGGAAAACACAATCATTTATTTAAAGATAGAAAAGGGAAAATAGTCCCTTGAGGAGTGCAAACTCGTTATGATTGCGTTGCACAAACCTCAGAAAACCATCACTTTCCAAACATATGACATTTGGCGAGAAAAGGTTGGACATCATGAGAAATAACCGATTGAGTGATTCTGAAATTAAAGAAATAAAAAGAACTGCAACCAGAATTGATGAATTCCCCAGAATATGAAAAGGAACCAGAAATGGACATAAAAAAGTATTAACATCACACAAATCACAGATCATAATGAAGAAATTGAGATACACACCAATCACTGTAAAAATATAATACTGAACGTTTAGAAGAGTTGGAAAGGCGTGATCTTAGTAGCTTAGAAGCCTACAATAAAACGAGTCCAAAACACACTGGACAGAATTATTTTACGGAAAACAAGAATAGTATAGAAGAAGCCAAGTAAGAAATCATGAGACATATAAGTCAGACACAAAATATTGAAATGTAACAACGAGAACCACGCCTAAAATTAAAACCAAAAAAAGAAGAACCTCAAAACTATTAAACTCTACAATGCAACACTCAAATTAATTCTGGAGAAAGTAGACCCATATATAGGTCTCAATTTATCTATATATAAATCAGCAAAAGCAGCAAGTAAAAAATTAAACATCAAAGTGAAAAAGGAAGTCTCACAGACATTAAAATGCACCTTGGAAAAGAAAAATACAGAAAAAAATTAAACAACTTAGAAGTGAATTATCAATACGCAATGAACTGGCAAGAGGAACAAATGTAAGGACTAGAAAAGGTAGAAAAGTAAAAAAAAGAAGTTCTATCAGCTAAAGAAAAAATAAAACAATCAATACAACTGAAGGCTCAAACCGATGTGAAGAACTTTTACAGGCAAACAAAAAACTGAAGTGGCATCCTCCACCAAAAACTGAAGCGGTTATAAAATTTTGGGAAAATATGGGCTTGCTCTAAAGAATATATGAAAGAAGCAGATTCGATTACGCAAGAGGTAGAACGGATGAAGAATAAACCAAAACAAACATGGATGGGAATCACAGAACAGGATGTTGAATGCACACTGAAAAAAAAAGCACACAAATAGAAATCTCCAGGAATAGATAAAATTCCTAATTTTTAGCTCTATTATCTAAATATAGTAATCAAAACTATCCAAAGAACTTAAAGAAATTGTCAATAATCCTACTAAAATTCCGCCATGAGTAACCAAAGGAATTAACTTCCTTCTACTCAAGAATGGTGGCACAAATGTCCCAAAATCTACCGACATATCTTCCTATTACTTAGAAACTCATATATTCTGATAAAACAGATACATTCCGTCTTAGAAAAAATGTCATACTATCTCTTGAACAAAAAGGGTGCATACGTGGCTGTTACGGATGTAAAAACCAATTACTAATGAATAGAATAATCTTTTTTTCTTTTTTTTAATAAAATTCTGGAATATTCAGGTTGATAGACAAAAATAAAATACAATTTACAAAATAAATGGAGTGTCTACTCAAATATTGGTATCTGCTAAATATAACGTTTAAAGTGATAAAAATATCATATTCTCCTATATATCTTATATTATTTTAAAAACTATTTACTGCATTAGTCTGGAAACTAGACTATTTTTTTTATTCTGGTCCCATGTACGTATCGGACGCACAGGTTAAAAAGGCATTGTATCGCATTCGAATACGAGTGAACTTTCTGTTAAATAAATATTTAATATGAAAGAAAAAGAATATCAATAAGTAATAACGTTTTCATATATCGCCTAGCAGTTAAAACGGTTTGTGTATTTTAGGTACGAGCCACACATTTCAAGCGGCTTTTATTAGACAGTCAGGTCCATCACACTGGAAAGAATTGCAGACGATATTGTACCCCGCCATTTTCCCTTAAGGATTCTTATGATTTACGAAGCAATTATTACTAAATATTAATAACAATTTTTTAACACGAACGTATGATTAAAATATTTTTTGTATAATTACCTTCAAATTAGAAACTGACGATAAATGAACTTTCTACATTTAGCAGCAAAAACAATGGATACATTGATGTCATATTGGCATCACCTAGGCTGAACGTAATCAATAATTCCGTCTCTGAGTTATCGCGCGTGCGCACACGCAATCACTTGAACAATATTAACAAATGCTTTCATTTTGATAGTCGGTTGTATGTGATGCATTTTTACGTCGACATAAACGCTTCAAATCATGAAATCACTAAACAAGTATCAAGACAACTATAGAATCCTAAACAGTACTACAGGGATTTAGGCCAACATTTAAAATACAGTTATATAATACAAACGTAAGTCTCGAAAACTCAAACAGCTCTCACATCCTTTCTCTCTCTCTCTCACACACACACTCTCTCTCCCCTAATATATATATATATATATATATATATATATATATATATATAATCTAATAATTCTCACTCTCTCTCCCTGTATATATCTATCTATCTATCCATGTATATATATACATATATATATATTAAGAAATGGACAAGGTCCGACAATTTATTTATTAAAGACATATATACATATATATTATATTATATGACATTAAAGACATATATATATATATTTAGGTTTTTGTATATATATATATATATATGTGTGTTTTTGTGTGTGTGTATATATATATGTATATATATATATATATATATATATGTATATGTATATATATGTATGTATGTATATATATATATATGTGTGTATGTATGTGCATGTACACGTATGTATGGGGTGTGTGTGTGTACATGCCTAAGTGTATGTACCTACTTGTATATTTTTTTGTGTGTATTAGTATGTGTTTTTTGAACATAGAAATATTTGGTCCTTGCGAAATGAGACAATCGTTATATTCAT
>CAHIKZ030000224.1:2000000-2027500 GCA_903632075.3 Acanthosepion pharaonis
CGCAGGCGCAGGCGCACACACACGCGCACACACACGCGCGCGCACACACACACGCGCGCACACACACACACACGCACACACACTTAGATGTGTCATTATTTTCTCTCCAAGTTACATGTGATATGCACTTCGAACAGCAAAAATGGATACCACATATGACTCGGAAACAAAATAATTGCATGATCAAGATGTTGATATTCCACACGACTTCAAGTAAAATGTTTAGGAAAGAATCCCCCATCAACACGAGACAGAGCAATAACATCTCCTGGACTCGAGAAACCTGTTTTCCTGAAAAATTGTTTGAAGAGAAAGATTTTATAAATTTCACCTGACAGTATCACTAGCTGCTCGGACAATAAATGCCGAATGTTTTTTTTTTTTGTAAAGAAATGTCTAATATCACCATTTGTGAACAAATCAATTTTCATGGCAACTGCTCTGACAAGCTTTTTTCCCTGATATCCCGACTACAGGAATTTAAGTGTGACACTTGATTGGCGTCTAGGTCCCACCCTTTTACTGCTGAAATGGCTAAATGCAACCGCCACTTCTACTCCAAGTTTCTTTTCTCGCACTTCCTGCCTGTTGAACTCTTTTCCGTTTACTTGCTTCCCTGATAATTAGAATCTTCAAAAATTTAAATGCGATGTCTATCGCCATCTTCTTTCACCCTGAATCACGTTCATCTTTTTTTTCCTTTCCTCAATCCTCCCTATACTCAGTCTTCTCTCACACTTTAACTCCATGTAACTCCTTGCATACTAGTGGCGTTCCTACCTTGCTTGGGGTGAAATGATTTAAAAAATACAATCTATGAGAATTTTTTTACAGTGCTGTTTACTCTATATAAGACCCAAGTGCCACTCGAGGTAGAGTATTACAGAGTAAAAGGCATAGTTATATGGCTTTTGTGAGGAAGATAATAGTTATCCCTAGACGTGAACAGGTTAAGATTGGTAGGAGAGGCATGATTTGGGGGTTCAGTTTCACAAGGCAGCGGTTCGTGAAAAGAAGCTGCTCGAGTGGAACTTACATCTCAACAAAGGAATCCGAAAGGAATTAGGGTGATTCACTTCAATGTGTGAAGCATGGCGGGCTCTAGTCGTGAAACTTAGAACTGGCAGGAATCAACAGTGTGGTCCGAAAGTCTTGTCACCCCCACCAAAAAGTAATGAGAATAATAGAAAAAGTAATACAATGATACAAAGTTCATGTTACTGGATTTAGTTTATTCACTTTCGTTGATGCTGTCACATATCGAGAAGGTCTGTATGAACACCATCATTTTCGTGGCACAAGATGATACGGCGCCATGTTCTGTGTGATATTTTACTGAAGCTTTGCTTTGATTGTCGCAAAATCTCTCCCAACTCTATCCCTCTACTGATGGGTATTCCGGTATCGTTTATGTGAAACTGTCTCCTTGATAATACCTCATAGAGCGTTGTCTTAAGACATGATGTTTAGACTTCTGGGAGGTGAATCGACAGGTGCTGGAAGTTGTTACGATCTTCGCCCCATCCATCTATCCAAAAAAAAAAAGAAAAAAAAAAGAAAACTTAATTCAGGTATTCCCTGACTGTGATAGCATAGAGTGGGGTGGAGCACCATCTTGTTGAAACGAAATATCATTCAGATCAGCATTCAACCTCTGGTGCTGTGGAACAAACGACTCCCTTAACATGGTCAAGTAAGTGTGCTGGTTAAGGGAGACATCGAAGTAATAGGGTCCTATCAAGTGCTTACTCGATATGGTGGCACAAATCATCATATGTGTTACAGTTTTTTTTGTGTATATGTATGTACATATGTAACTAGTGAGTTAGTCCAAATGCCTTCACTCGCTTTATAGTCTACCAATAGAAGGTTAACCAATCAGAAGACGTGAAACATTCAATCCGTCGTGTATAAAGGCGGCCATTTTAGTTTGCCCTACCCGAATGACCAGTGCCAACTTGTCAGGCGAAGATGACAGAAGGAAGTACTACGCTCTGCTACTTTGCTGCGATATCCACTGCTAACCTGAACTACGATTTCCTACTGTCTCCGAAATATTCACTGCTAACCTCTGGATTCTATACTCGAAGACAACCGTCAAAATGTCTAACAATATGTGGAGGGTTTTGCTACCACTTCTTCGTAATAGTGCGGATTTTCTTCACGTCAAAAATAAATATTCCTAGACCATCTACTCCGGTAAACTGCACATTCATCTGAGAAAAACACATTTCCACGTATTGGAAATGTCAGACATAAACACGTCTTTTGTCCATGTTGTAACCGCTTAGTTCTTTGATGAATTATAGCGTACACGATTTCAAATCAAGATCCTTTGTCATGTGTTTTAACATTGTGGTTTTGGGAATTCCTAGCTCGGGGGACCATTTTTGTATGGACTTCTTGCGTGATCGCAACATAGATGCCTCCACCTCTCTACACGTGTTCCTTCGTAGTACAGATGCCGCCACCTCTTTACATATGTCCTTCCCTCCCCCGGTCCTTAATTGATCCTGCGAAGTAATGGAAAACGGCTCGGATTGAGGAATCGGAGAACCGAGTTCGAATTCCAGTCGCATCCATAACGTGCTAATAACCTTAGGAAAGGTATAAATCCTCTTCTTCTCCTCCAGCTATGGTTAAATAACAGGACATAACGGGTTCTATAGACTTGGATGGCAACTGCTCTACCGCAGAAAGATACCCACTGCCTTATCAGTCATGTATCGAGCGATACATGATCGCCTACGCGTGTATCACACATGGCAAACAACTTACTGAGAAACAGGTTATGTTCCCATTGCAGTATTGTCCTCTTCGGAGGAGAGGATTAGTCCAAATTTTGCATTGAAATCATGTCACACATTCTCTACGCTCTTGCTAGAATGCAGACTATTGCGTATTCATACTCTTGCAAGCAGCGTCTCTTCCAAACTGTAGGAGATCGTGTCAGCCATCTGAAATAAAAAAAAACTATACTATGTAGAGGCGACAAGATTTTCGGATCACCTTGTAGTTCGTCTGAACACTTTCCATGGAAATAGTGAGAGAGCAGAAAGTGTCTGGCGACGTTTCGTCTGTGATAAAGGGGTTGTAAGGTGTAAAATAATTCATTACCCACAAGGACTCGGAGACACTTTTGGTCTCTGCCCAGACTAGAAGACTGGGTGGCTCTTGCCCATATATGATAGCAGAGGGTCCATTTTTGGCTTGTTCGGGCTCACATAAAGGCTGAGGATAAGAGGAGGAGTTAATGAAAGAGAAAGGAACTAATTTTGAAGAAAAAGGTTGAAATTATTTATGGCCTTGTTCTTCGTAGGTTCGTGGTACACCTACACAGGCACATATATAATTATGATAATAATATAAGTTTTAAGTAATTATTTTTTTTTTACTCCAACATTATTACTTATTACGAAATATAATGTTTATATTAAAAAAAAGATTGATGAATACTAATTTCAAGACCTACAAAAAAAAAAAAAAAAAAAAAATCAGCTGCTTTTTTAGTGCTCTCATGAAATAAAAATTATTACCTATGAGATTTTAAGTGTTTAATATTTTTTAATTAATAAGAATTTTGCTCTGTGTTTTGACATAGAGTTCTCCCTGGATCTGTATCCTCCTGGAAATTGCATAACGATTACCCTATTGTATTATTGTATTATATATATATATATATATATATATATATATATATATATATATATAGAAATGGACAAGGTCCGACAATTTATTTATTAAAGACATTTTATGTTTAACGTTGTTATTTATAGATACAAGTATTTAAGCAAATGCTCTGTTTAATTTCTCGGACATTCAGGCTGGTAAATGTTATTTAATACTGTTTATCATAAACAGAGCATTTGCTTAAATACTTGTATCTATAAAATAACAACGTTAAACATAAAAATGTCTTTAATATATATATATATTTAAAGATATTTTTGTAGGTACAAAATTTAATGATCGAAATAAAAGTATAAAATTTAATATTACAAGACATATTAATATATATATATATATATATATATATATATATATATATATATATATATATATATATATATATTAGGTTGCAAAAATAATGACGTATTAATGTCATTTTTGACGTATTCTTTAACGTCAAAAAACGACATTATTACGTCATTATATTTTGCACCAACCTATATATATGTCTGTAAGTTATTCAATCAGACACACACATATATATATATATATATATATATATATATATATATATATATATGTCTGTAATTTAAACAATCATATATATATATATATATATATATATATATATATATATATATATATATATATGATTGTTTAAATTACAGACATTATGTCTGCTAATTTTTAATAAAATCCGTTCATGCGAATAACCTGAGAGAAATGTGCTATAGCTTTTCAAATTTATTTCCCAAGTACTTGCGATCATCTTCAGGGGTGCCAGTCGTACAAAACTATACAGCGTAACCCGGATGTAAGAGAGTTGTCGGGACCGGAGACGAAGTCTCTTATATCCGGGTTTCTCTTATATCCGGGTTGAGTTTATTTTGTTTAGGTAAGTATGGGAACACTTTGGGACCAGAGAAAAATCTCTCTTATATCCGGGTTTCTCTTATATCCGGTTCTTTTATATCTGGGTCTCTTATATCCGTGTTACACTGTATATTGTTCATAAGTACAAGTATTTATACAAAGTTAATGGATAACAAAGCATAATAAGTAAATGAACGGATTTTATCAAAAATTAGCAGACATAATGACTGTAATTTATTCAAGCAGACATGCCTAAAAGAGAAATTGCTGCCTAAAAACACACACACACACACACACACACACACACACACACACATATATATATATATATATATATATATATATATATATGAAAAGTTAACCTGTAGAAAAGATAATATTTATAAATGTAAAAGCCAATAAGTAAACTGTTATATTAGCCGACGCGTTTCGTCCAATGTGGACTTTTTCAAGCAAAAACGAAATGAATTTATTAAAATAATAATAATAACAATAATAATAATAATTATTATTATTATTATTAAAGAATATCAAACACTTAAAACTCCCATACGTAATATTTATTTTATTTCATGAGAGCTCTAAAAAATCAGCTTCCAATCTTCAAGAGCTACAAACAAAATCAGCTCCTTTTTTAAAGCTATCATGAAATAATGTTTTTTTTGTTTTGTTATTCATATGACATTAAAAAAAAAAACAGCACATGAAACGCATTACTCGCTTACTGTAACGAGACTGACGCTGATTTTGACATTAAAAATGCTGCTCTAATTAAAAGAGAAAATAATCCACCAAGAGAAAAATGTTTGGAAAGTGTTTTAATCGCGAGTTTCATGCACAGCAAATTTACTTTGAGGTTCTTACAACGTTTCATCATTCTTGGCAAACCTATTGTTATCGCAATGTGGGATATTTAATAACAAAGAAAATGGTAACAAAAAGAAGAAGAATCTAAATCTAGAAATCGTTTAGATTATTTACCAAAACAACATAAAAAAATGATTTTTTTCTAAATTTAAAATTCCCAGCGTCTCTCGTTCGTGCGCATGCGTAGTCGCATAAACGTTAACATATGGGACGAAACGCCTTACACGAAAACCTTTTTCCAATTTGTCATACATATTTTCTCCAATGCACGCACACGCACACACACACACAATCACACACACAAACACACACACACACACACACACACACACACACACATATATATATATATATATATATATATATATATATCGGAGGATATATTAATATCCTACTTGGAATTATCCCTACCAGTCAAAAATTGGTAATATATATATATAATTTATTCGAGAATTATAACATAATTTTGTTATAAAATCAATACAAAAATAGCCATTTTGTTTCAACACTTCTGATGTCTTATCAAGTGATGGTGTTGAATGTAGAATAATAGGTTTTAAAAGGTTCAAATCGACCAAACATCTCTCGATAGATGAAAACGCTGTTACATTACAGAGGGTGTTTGGTCGATTTCAACATTATCACTTGATAGGATATCAGAAGTGTTGAAAACAAAATCGCTATTTTTGTAGTGATTTTATAATTTTATGTTATAATTTTCGAATAAAATTATATTTGACCTCTACTCTGTATTGAGCACTCTTTTTAAGGATAGTATTTTTTTGCTTATTGGAATTTATTCCGTATACACCAATCCTATTCTTGTATATATATATATATATATATATATATATATATATATATATATATATATATATATATATATATGTGTGTGTGTGTGTGTGTGTAGATAGATAGATAGTTGTGTGTATGCGTGTGCATATGTGTGTATGTATGTGCATATAGGTGTGCGTATGTGTGTGTGTAAAATTCCAGCTGTAACTAAAAATCCATCTGTAAAAGGACAATAGAAAGAAAGACGGAAATGAAAACTTTAACTGAAAAAAAATTTCATTCACTACTTTGATCAAAAGACGTGTCACACTTGCTAAAAGAGAAATTAACTTACTTAGACGGACAATTCTTGAGAGTACCACTAGCGAATCTTATCAAAATATAAATCTGGGCTTCGGATTTTTTTTTTCTTCCGATATCTCCTTTTCTGAAATAATTACTCTTTGCCCAAACCAATATACACGATAAAAATGTTCAAAAATTTAAAGAATACGGTTAAATTCATAACTTCTTTTTTAATTTAAAATACATAAGACATAAATTAATCGAAAACTAAAATGATAGACATAAAAATTACATTATTAAAAAAAATCAAAAGCAACATCATTTACTCATTTTGTTTATTAAATTACAGCACTTCCTATATAATTTACCTAGACTTTTCAATTAAATTGATGAATATCTATGAGCATTTATTAAATTTAGAACATTTGGAAAGTTAGCATTTTTACTATTGCTCATAAATATTTGTTGCAAAATAAAATCATTACATTTGCCTTGATAATGTCCATCAGATTACGAAACGCGTACACTAAGATAACATTTTTTTCTATTATATATATATATATATATATATATATATATATATATATATATATATAGTTTATGAAAAACGAGGTAATCCGTATTTGTAAACCTAAGGAGGATAAAATCCAGAGAGCTCAATGTAAATCCAGAGCAAATAATTTAAATATGGAACCTTAAAGCGGTCTGTTTTTTTATTTTATGTATATATATATATATATATATATATATATATATATATATATATATATATATATATATAAAATGTTATCTGTTTGGATTGGTATTGCTTTTTATATCCATCGTCTTTTTTTTCATGTTGAATTGTATATGGTCTATGTTAATTATGTTTTATGAATATGTCCTGAAGATGGTCTATTAGACAGAAACGTCCGACGTTGACATTAAACATTAAAACAGCATAATCGCATATTAGGATTTTTGTCTGTTTTTCAGTATATATATATATATATATATATATATATATATATATATATATATATATATATATAACTAGGTAACCATCTGTATCAGTTTTTAATTTAATGCCTGCGATCAGTTTCAGACAACTTCCTATAATGACGCTTTTTTAAAAAAAAAACTTTTTCGTTTTGTTTGAATTTAACCAAGTTAATGCTTAAGCCATCAAGCCTATTTTTTTTTCTCGAAAAAAGACGAGGTATTTTGCTTCTGATATTAAATTAAACGTTCACTCGCCAGCAATTTACAATCGCCTGAGGAGACGCATAGATATGCGTCGAACCACAACGGCAAATGCGTAGCGATTTTTTCCATGCTTTTAATATCCTAAAATAAATAATACATATATATATATATATATATATATAGACAGAGAGAGAGAGAGAGAGAGAGACAGAGAGAGAGAGAGTGAGAGATATTTAGATAGATAGATAGATAGATAGATAGATAGATAGATAGATATATGCACCTCAACTGAATTTTCGATATCTAAGGTTTAAAATGAATTTTAAAAAAATGAAAAAGCATTCTTGAATCTTTCATTTTAGCTTTAATGATTAAATTTACTATTTCCAGTAAGTAATGACTCTAGTATATTTCAAATAGAAATTATATCCTTTGAAATCTCAACTTTTTGGTCGCTTTCAGAAAATCGACCATTTTTGACAGATTTGTAAACAAAAGTTAATTCTTGGTTTTAACAATCTTCCAAAAATGAAATATACTTTTCAGAAACTTTATTTGAGAAATATTAGCTGATTTAAAACATAATTAATCTGATTTGAAAAAAAAAATTTACTTTAAGTTTAAAATAAAAGAGAAATGGATTTTAAAAATAAAACGTAGCGGTGATGACGCGCCCATTACCGTCGCTTGTCACGAGTAGATCACTTGGCGCGTGATGATAAAATCTGTCAACAATTTTACGGTTGTTCTACGGAGACTTTATCCGCCCCGTTTTTATATAATTCTAAAGTACTCAGTAATCTATAAACTGTTGAAAAATATTCTCCGAAATCTAATTTTAGCAATGTTGAATTTAAATTTCTATAGTCATCGCACTTATTTTTTGATTATGTCGTGTATTGTCTACCGTATTTTCAGATAGGGCCAAGTAACGTAATATAAATAACGTAGTATAAATAAAAAATAAACATAAAAAAAAATTGGGTGTAAACGATTTTTTAATTTTTGATTCGTAAATATTGTTTTCACTTAATAATAATATCAGCTAACCGGGTTGAATAATGCAGAATTTTAAACGATTTATAATATAAATTATTATAATTAAAAACAATTCTTGTAAAAATTCATTTTTCATTGAAAAAAATTCTTTTTACGACAGTAGTGTCCTTAATAAGTCTTGTTCATAAAAAACAATTAAAAGCTTTCTAATTAGATAATGTCATAGTTATATTACATATTATTTATTTTAAAATTCGGAGCAGATTTTCGGGAAATGAGTAGTAGAAAGACAAAAAGAGAAACAAAAAGAGATTTACATTTTTCAAGGAGTCCTGCTTTGAACTAATAAAACAAATTTTGAGATTGCAATTTAATTTCTCGAAATTGCATGAAATTAAGTAAGTTAGTGGAGCTAATATGTCACATATGTTAAAAAAAGAATTATCAAGATTTTCTAAAAAAAACGTCATTTGCGAATAAGTGCTGAAGGTTTGATTAAAATCGGACAATTATTTGATTTTTGCAAGAATTTTCAAATCAATGTGTTTTCACCTGAGCTAAACCGCAAAAACACGAATTGTAAATATTACGCCGACCGCTGACGTAAAAAAAAAATCAAGATCTTTAATCAAAATTTCGAACGCGCTAGAAAGGATTAAAAAATTGAATAAAATGATAAAAATACTTTGTCTTTCCGCTTAATAATAAACATTTTGACGATAAAACTTTTTTTCATCCTGCATTTTTAAGCGATTAAGAAACGATATATATATATATATATATCAGTCAGTTATGTGCCATGCGTGATACACATTTAGGCGATCATCTTTCGATACATGACTGACAAAGCAAGATTTTCTTGCAGTGGGTTGCCATTTCTTTCTGCGGTAGACCAGTTGCCATCCAAGGCTATAGAACCCAGTCTGGTCTGCTATTTACACATAGCTGGTGGGGGAGAAGAAAAGGATTCATACCTTTCCCATGTAACAGCACTAAGTGAATGTAATGGATTCGACTGAAATTCGAACTCGGTTCTCCGATTACTCAATATATATATATATATATATATATATATATATATATATATATATATATATATATATATTAATTTAAAGAAAAAACAGATCATTTTAAGGTTCATTTGTTATAATTTATTTCCCAAGAGATTTTATTTTTTCTCTGTAATCTTCAGACTTCACATTCAAGGGTAAGAAAATGAATTTAAAATTTACACTTTTGAAGGGCAGTATTAAGCTTATATAAGGTGACATAGAGAGTGGCGAGGGATAGTGTGAGAGACATGGTCGAAATTAGAGAGGGAAGGGAGAGTTTTAAAATTTATTTTTAATTTTATTACAAAACTTAATATTGAGGAGGAGGCGGTAAGCATCAGACCATGACCTGTTTAATCTGTCAACTCACTGGAAATGATATGGGAATAAAAGGAAAAAGATAAAACGAAAAAAAAAATTAAATTATACGCTCTGACTTAATATTGAGCTCTCCGACTCCATCCTCCTTGGGATTATCCATACTGATTACCAAGATTTTCATTATTTATATATATATATATATATATATATATATATATATATATATATATATCTGTGTGTGTGTATTTAGAAAAATAGTATGAAAAGTTGGAAAATTTTTTCCTATTTGCCATACTATTATTCTAAACACCGTTTGTTGATATATAAAATTATACAAAATTATATATCGCTACATATATATATATTTATTAAAGACATTTTTATTTATGTTTAACGTTGTTATTTTATAGATACAAGTATTTAAGCAAATGCTCTGTTTAAGATAAACAGTATTAAATAACATTTACCGGCCTGAATGTCCGAGAAATTTTCATAGAAAATATTCGTTCATAGACAGGATTCGAACCTGCATCCTATACGGAACTGTCATATACGCTGACATGCCTTAACCACACGGCCACCATGAACCTTATGGTAGACAAGGTCGAATTTACTGTTATAAACTACAATCTTCCATGAATCTCGTACATTCATAACTGCTCTGGCGTATCGAATGTAAACAAATGACGTCATATGTTAAGAAATGGACAAGGTCCGACAATTTGTCCATTTCTTAACATATGACGTCATATCTTGTCCATTTTTAATATATGTCATCATATATATATATATATATATATATATATATATATATATATATATATATATATATATATATATATATATATTATGTTTCACCTTTTGAAAGTGAAGTCTGAAGATCGGGAGAAAAATAAAATTCTCTGTCGAAATAAATTATTACAAATGGAGCCTTAATGATTTGAACGTAAATTTAAAATAATTACTTTTTTTTTCTTACACACACCACATACACATTTACGTAAAACCACCTACACATACATTCATATACATGTACAATTACATATATAACCACATACACATGTATCCATATACATCGGTATATACGCATATACATATAGTAATACTTACATTATATATTTACACATCTCCATAAGCATCCATCTTTATACATATTTAAATTTTTTTCTTAAATTTTACAGTTAACGTTAGACGGTGAATTAAGTGTTTAAATTTCAAAAAATATTATAAATTTTAATATTTTTTAATATCATGAACGCCCTCTCTCCTCTCTCTCTCTCTCTCTCTCTCTATATATATATATATATATATATATATATATATATATATATATATATATATATGGTTGCATGTGTGTGTGTGTGTTGACATACATACATTTATTTGAATGTGCTTAGTTATGTAGTCGTGATTAGCAAATCTGTCTCGCAGAACATTGTATTGTTACTGATTTTATTATAGAATTGTTCAGCAAATAATTTTATTATTGAAATGCATTTCAATTTTGAAGCCATTTTCTGTAGGGGATTGTGCATGCATCGTAACAATTATTGGCGTGGAAAGTGGAATCAGCGGGCCGCGTTCAAATTTCGCCCTTGTCTGTTCAGTTCACTTTCGCACTATTGGCCTTGAGAAAGTCATGAATATGTCGTCTTTTTCTGTAACATTGATAACTCTGCGGAAAAAATGTAATAAATAAAAGAGTGAAGAAACGAAAAAAAAAATCGCATGTGACACGTTACGAGGACTTCTTCAGGTTAATGTTTATATCGATGGAATCATACATATGCAAGGCGATGAAAGGTAATACAAACATCGGTTATAATTTTACATCGGGTAAAGGCTGAAAAAATATCCTTTTTTCCCAGTTCGTAATACAGTGTAAACCGGAAATAAGAGAGTTGTCGGGACCGGAGAATAAGTCTCTTATATCCGGGTTTGGTCTATTTTATATACATTAACACAGGCTCTAATTTGGGACCAGAGAAAATCTCTCTTATATCCGGGTTTCTCTTATATCCGGGTCTCTTATATCCGGGTTACACTGTAGTACGCAGTTATCATTGACGTAGGGACGGTTTTAGCCTTGACATTGGCAAATAAAAACATATAACTCTTTTAAAAAGTCAAAGATTAATTTAACAATGTCTTTATATCATGAATAGGACAGCCTCATTGAAATAATAAACAAATCAATATTTTTCAATTTTGACAAATATGTTTGGAGCGTGGTATAATAAGACTATTTTACAATTTCTTCCGTTTTTTTTATTTATTTATTTTTTTACGAGCGGACCATTCAATTTAAACAGTGCCAAGACTTGTTGCGATATTTTTCAGATAATAGCTACCAAACTTGCGGCTATGAACGTGCTAAACGAGTTAAAACGTAATAATAATTGTGTTGGTCTGTGAGGGAAAATTTAATATCAGTCGTAGCGAAAAGACAAAAGAAAATCGCTTATATAAAGCTATCATATTTTCAGTGCCTAAATTAACCCAATCCCAGCCAGGTCGTTTTTGAATATCTGAAAGGCAGTGGGAACTTTTTTTTATCCGTCAAATTCATAATGTCTTAAAGCTCCAAATAATAGCTTAAAATATTTTAAACTTTACAGGATTATTCTTTTGCCTTTTATTTTAAATTCTCATTGGGTTTGGAACAAATGACGTCATGAAACTAAATAAGCCAAATGCTTCAATCGAATCGCTTGATTTAAAATACAACGACCTTGGGTATGACGATAAACTACATCTGGCAGCAAGGCTTCTGATCGAGAGATGCGAGGTTTTGGGAAGCGTGGAAGCCCCTCTTCACTGCTGTTTTTCCCAGGTCCACCCTAACCCGGATTTGTAGCAACTGTTAGGACCCTACCTATGGGAATAGTGTAACCCCAAACAAATTCAACCGTACATTTTTATAATAAAATATCCACCAATACATTTATATAGCAAAATGACAATCAGTGTAATAATAAAAAAAATATAAAAATACATTTTTAAATTAAAATTACCAACAATAAATATTATGATCTAGAAATTATATATCTGAAAACATAACTTTATCCTGAGAGCATAATATTATATAGAAGTCATCTGTAGTTGAAAGGATAAAATTACGTGCGGGATATTTAGATTTCGGCATTAACACTAGAATGGCCGAGGTGTCGTTTTCGACACCTTCAAATTTTCAACAAATTTCTATGGAATAACTAGTTTGGGTTCGATGCTGAGGCTTATGGACAATTATTGAATTTTAGCAAAGATGCTTAACAGACTTAATTCTTTAAAAAATATTCAGTGGAATAGCTGATATTTGAGGTTTTACCTTGAATGGCCGAGATGACGTTTTTGACACCTAGGCTATTTATAGGGTAAATGCATTGGAAAATTTCTCTCAAATAATAATAATTGTGCTTATGTCCCCATCTATCTATTTATCTATCTATCTATACACACACACACACATTTATATATATATATATATATATATATATATATATATATATATATATATATATATATATATATTTCAATAAACGTGCAATTAATTTACAAATTCATGAAATATTCATACAAAAACAAATACAAACGTTAATGATTTAATTGTATTTGTTTTTGCACTTTTATTGAAATTAAAATAACTGATCAAAGTGCAACTTTTGGATAATAAGTGCGACATTACTGTGATTATTGAACAATATAGTTCATGCCACTTTGACAGAAAATTTACCAGTAAAAAAGAATTCACTTATCACCATATTTGTACAAGAACGCACAATTGCAAAATTTGAATTCAAACTCAGCGTTGCGACTGCACGCTCCAACAACAATAACTCATTTCTAATAGCATTTTTCGGATTACAATACATATATTTTCGTTGTCCTCTTATTACTGAGAGTAAAAACAAGAACAAAAATCTATTCCATACCTGAGGAACAGACGAAAGCTTGTAAAAATAATAAGAACTTATGCAACAGAAATTTATAAAAAACTAGGATCTTTTTCATGCATAAACAGGTTCGGGTTTTTGTATATTATTTGAATTGTTTGCGACGATGGATTTCGCCAATTAAATCATTAACCTTTGTATTTGTTTTTGTATGAATAATTAATGAATTTGTAAATATATATATATATATATATATATATATATATATATATATACATATATAATCACTTTCTTTCAGTATGAGGTATACTAATATTTGTGAATTTCTTTTCAGACTTGTTATTCCTGACTTGAATATTGAATATATTAGAGATGGCTGCTTCACAGCGTAATGTAAATAAAGATGTCAAAGGAGCTGGCCATCCTAGTGTTAAATAACCCATAGAGATGTTGATATGCCGCTAGACAAAATCAACCAACAAACAATATATATTTACACTAAAATTACCAACAATACACATTTAAATCAAAGCGACCAACAATACATCTTATTTGAAACTGAATGCAAACAATCATGCTCAAAATATATTTAGTTGAACACTGTTTACATTAATCAGACAACTGTCTTTATCTTTGTCGCCATATTTATCACAACATTTCGGCCGTTGTACGCTCCGGACTTCTTCAGCTGGTTGGAATATCGAACTGAACCCGTTATTTCGCTAGCTGGGGTAGATTGTTTTAGTTTTCCGTGCCATGTCTAATGGATGTCAGTTATCAGTTATCTCCTCTCCAAGTTACCCAACCGCTTTATCCACAGTGGATAAAATTTGAAATTTTTGTAAAATCTAAATGCAACCGCCACTTCTACTCCAACAGTTTCTTTTCTCGCACTTCCTGCCTGTTGAGCATCATTCCGTTTACTTGCTTCTCTGATAACTACAACCTTCAAAAATTTAAATGCGATGTGAATCGCCATTTTCTTTCACCCTGAACCACGTTCATCTTTTGTCCTTTCCTCAATCTTGATAATACTCAGTCTTTTCCCTCACTTTAACTCCCTGTAACTCCTTGCATACTAGTGGTGTTCCTACCCTACTTGGGGTGAAATGATTTAAAAAATACAATCTATGAGAATTTTTTTAAAGTGCTGTTTACTCTGTCCAAGACCCAAGAATATTGTTTCTTGAAGAAAATCTTGCTTTTTATATTATTTTATGTATTATGTATACACTATTTACATTGTTCGGACAATCATCCTCATCTTTGTTGCCATATTTATTATAACATTTCGGCCGTTGTACGCTCCGGCCTTCTTCAGGTGGTTGGAATGTCGAACTGAACCCTTTATTTCGCTCGTTGGGGTAGGCTTTTCTAGTTCGACGTACCATGTCTAATGGCTGTCAGTTATCAGTTATCTCCCGCTAATTCACCTCTCCAAGTTCTCCACTGCCGTAACCAGGTATTGAACTCACAACTCGTGGAACTAGAACAGTCTAACTCAAATAAAGGGGTTCAGTTCGACATTCCAACCACCTGAAGAAGGCCGGAGCGTACAACGATCAAAACGTTGTGATAAATATGGCAACAATGATGAGGATGATAGTCCGAATAATGTAAATAGTGTACATAATACGTCATCTCAGAAATATAGACAGATATTTAGTTAAAGCCATAAAATTCTGTTCAAAATAGTTAGGATTCGGAAATAAATAACCCATAGAGGTTGATATGCCGTTAAATAATTCAACGAATTCATGATGAATATATTTGAAATGTTTGCGTACTCAACTCATAAAGTACCTATACTGGAAAAACTAAAACTATACGTAACCGTTTAAAATTACAAAAGTCGTCCAGTCAGCAAAAATTTCGTGACGTTAACAATTTTAAAACAAAAGGTGTATTCACTATGCTCGTAATTACCTTTAGAGAAATTTAAAAACAACTTTTTAAGACAGTCTATTTTAAGTAATATTATCTGGGGTTTCAAATCAATACCTTAAACCGTAAAAGGTGTAGTATCAACTGAAACTTGTGCGCCGGTAAAAAAAAAATAACTCCAACCCAGGCTGAGATAGTGTTAAAATGTGAAGTTGCTAGTGACGTCATCGTTCGTTGTAGTAGCAGGTGTAATAGTAGCATTATTAAAAGATTGTGTTATTGGATGTTACAGAAACAGCAGCGTACAATCGCAGCAGAGATGAGAAAGCTAATCAATAACTATCATAATGAAGTGGGTGAGGGGGAAGCGATGAGTGAGGGTGCACCAACCAGAGGCAAGGGAGAACAACAGAAGGTTGGAATGGGTGGAGGAAGTGTGTTTGGTGTTTCTATGTTGGGTGGGTGGAAAAGAAGGGGCTTGCCTGGATGTTGGGAACGGAAAGAGAGGGCGGAATTTGCCGGGGTGAAGGGAGAATAATAGCCTTAATAAGATTATTTGATTTAGGAGACCAGAGACCAGGAGGGGGAGGAAAGAAAAGACTGACAAGAGAGAGGGTGCAAGACACGGGGCCAGATAAAATGAGTGAGGAGATTAAAGACACGACAACAATACATAAATACATAAATACACACACACACACACACACACATATACATACATACATACATTTATATATATATATATATATATATATATATATATATATATATATATCGTGCCGAGACTTTTTCACAAATAAGAAGGCGTGGTTAGAAATTGGCAGAAAATGTATATTCCCAAACGCAGAACATTCACTGATCGATTGAAAATCAATCACACAAAACATACTATCTGAGACAAAACAGTGACGATAGCAATTTTAAATAAACTATAATTCACTGACCGATTATATATAATTTTGGCATCGAAACAGCTATAGTTATTGAGAGTGTGCAATATCAATTTCTTTGAAATTTCATATTTTAGGTGTAAAACTATCACGCATTGACTGATTATATCGAATTTGGCATCGAAACAGCCATGGTTATTGATTGTGTAGAACAGCGTTTTCTCGACCAGCGCCCCCTTTGGGCACAAACATTTTGTCACCCCGCACCCCACACACAATCGGTCAAATTAAATTTCGAATATTATACTGAATTCATCTTTCATATCAAGATAACACTTAGGTATTACTGCAAAAATAATGTTAATACTGTTTTCATTTCTATTAGAAATGCCAATGATTAAAATTCTAAAAACAACTTTTATTTGATAGCTTATTTCAATGTTTTCAATGTGATGGTTAACGTTTGCTGCTTACTGTCTAAGGCTCTTACTCTAGGTTCATTTGATAGCTTATCTCAATGTTTTCAATGCGATGGTTGACTTTGGTGCTTACTGGCTAAGGCTCTTACTCTAGGTTCATTTCATAGCTTATCTCAATGTTTTCAATGCGATGGTTGACTTTGGTGCTTACTGGCTAAGGCTCTTACTCTAGGTTCATTTCATAGCTTATCTCAATGTTTTCAATGCGATGGTTGACTTTGGTGCTTACTGGCTAAGGCTCTTACTCTAGGCTCATTTCATAGCTTATCCCAATGTTTTCAATGTAATTGTTAGCTTTGCTGCTTACTGGCTAAGGCTCTTACTAGCGTAGAGTATTCAGTTCTTTGAAATTTCATATTTTTGGAGTAATTGATTGATTATGTCGAATTTTGACATCGAAACAGCTATGGTTATTTACCGCGTAGAATCTTCAATTCTTTGGAATATCATTCTTTCTTTAGAAATAAAGCTATAATGCATTGATTATATCAAATTTTGCCATCGTAATAGCTATGGTTTTTTTAGTAGAACGACTCAACAGCGAGTGAAAAAAGATTATCGGCACGAATAACTGAATCAGCAAACCAAGATAAAATTTCGGCAGAGAGTGTTTATGTTCCCTTAGTAATAAAGTCCTTATAAAAGGCATGAATTCACATCCCTGCATGCCTTTCTATACCTATATATCCTTAAAGAATATACCCCTTGTTTCTGTCATGGCTTCATGACCTGCCAGCGACATGATTACAGGAATAAATGAAAAAAAAAAATTATGACTCCTTTTGCCAGGATTGAGAGGAACGAACCTGCCATGAGCCTGCCTACTAAATAAGAGCGGGAAAAATATTAGTATAGGAACTTGTTGTCACTTGACACATGTCAAACACTTTTAAATAAATGATCATTATAACTATCCGGATTTCTTTTGTTAGTGTACTGGTCAATCTCTCTGCCTCTGGACAGAGAGGATCCCCAGACCTGGGTATGTCGAAGGTCAGAATCTCGTCTCGGGAGACAGCTTCCTGATCCCGTTTTTTACGGTGTCTACAGGGAATTTTTGGCCCAGCCTACAGGCTCGGATACCACACATTAAATTCGGCCTTGTGCCACATCTGACCACGCGGGGAGGGTGGCGGTTGGTAGATATCCTGCAGTTGGAGATTCATCTCCAGCTTTGCTGGGCAAACTATGTGCCTCTGGACAGAGAGGATCCCCAGACGAGGCTATGTCGAAGTGCAGAATCTCGTCTCGGGAGACAGCTTTCCAATCCCGTTTTTTACGATGTCTACGGGAAATTTTTGGCCGAGCTTACGAGCTCGAATACCCCACATTAAATTCGACATTGTGCCATATCTGACCGCGTGGGGAGGTTGGTAGATATCCTGCGGTAAAATCCGTTATATACTCATTTACAGTGCGTCATATAGTAAAATTATTTGCTATATTATCTTGTGGTAAACAATTATAGACTCTTTTGTATTATACGTTTTTAACTCAGTTCTGTCAGTAACGCCTGCATTAATTCCTGACCATCTGAAAATACATTTTACTTTCATTTGCCATGCATTTTTATAGCATAATTATTTTCTATGCTTTCCTATAGTAAGCAATTAATGATTCATTTGTACTATACACCTACACTTAGTCTACTTCTGTCAGTAACATGTGCACCAATTCATGACTTCTGAGAATCCTGTTGTAAAGTCATTTGCATTGTGTTTGTTTTATAATTAAATCATTTGATATGCTTTCCTGTATTAAATAATTTTATGATGTCAGCGAAAAACTCGTTGCCACTTTCGTAATGCCAACGAATACTCGTTGTCACTTTTGTAATGCTCGTTGTAGTAGAGACTTTGTAATCGCAGATACAACAATAGTACGCCGTTGAACAATACTGGTGTCAGACACCTTCGAATGACACTCGCACTAATAGTACTTGCTCGATAATACTCGCCCGAATAGTAACCACCGAATAGTGATCTAAATAGAGAAATAGTATAGTGAATAGAGTAGAGAATAGCGGTCCCTATAGTAATAGAGGATAGAGTAGAAATGATGATCCGTATATATAGAGAATCGACTAGAATATAGCGATCATTTAGACGTCACGCGACTTCCTATATATGCGTTTCCTCTATGGTCACGTGATCCACTTAATTCAATAATGGGATCGCCTGTGTTTGCTCACTGGCGATCTATGTTCAAACTCAAGTGTCGGCAGCGACACTTTATTCCTATATAACAAATAATGAGCGATTGTTTTGTATTAAAAATTTCACAGCCCAATTCTAACTTTAACCCCTCAGGTCGATGCTTGTACTTAAGGTAAGCTGTACATTCACTTGTTATCATGAGGAAGAAAACGGACAAACACTCGCTGCCCTGTGTGAGTATAATTTCGCTCTACCGAAAAGTCATTTTAATCTTTTTACGATTTTCTTTAATTCTTTATTTTTCTATTTTTTTTTAATGTTTAAATTTTATTTTATTGTATTTTTTCTCCCCCTACTCGTCAGTGTGTTTGCCCATAGTAACACATTTTGTCCTAATCATTCTAACCTATCTGATGGTCCCGTTTCGAAAGAAAAATCAGAAAAAAGGAAAACCTTATTTTCTTCAATTTCTTTTTAGAATAGACAATGGGACTTATACTAAGTTAAAACTTAAAACTTAATGTTGCGAAAGGGTAAATGCCAGGACTCTTTGCAAATTACCTCCCCCTCTCATCGTTACCTCTGTTTTTGTTGTTGTTGTATGTGTTATATGTAATAGGAGTAGGTAGGCTTTCCTACCGCCCGGTCCACACTCCTCCCCCTTCTCTTGGACCTGAGTAGAGGCTTACGCATTGTTTCTTGTTTAGGAAGGGGTTTCCGGTACTCTCTCTCTCTCTCTCTCTCTCTCACTGGCCTCTGTATCTCCAGTTGCCTTGATCTATCCACTACTCTTCTCCTCATCCTTTCTTCTATCACTTCTATCTGATCTTGCTCCAAATTTTCTGTTACCCCTTGCGTCCTAGTGGCTTTCCGCCTTGCTTGGGGTGAAACGCTTAAAGAAAAAAAAACAAAAAAAAAACTGACAGTTTCTTGTTGAAACACAACGTACTTAATGTCGTTCAAGCAGATTGGCGATCAAAAATTTTAAAGTATGTTTCTCATTTTTTTTTTAAATCGAATTAATTTCATGAAAGATAGTAAAGCCATTAATACACAAGGGTTTATTGCGTTGGCAAGAGTTAGAAAAGAGAAACATTGTTAAGGGATGAGAACAACAGAAGTCTAATCAGGAAGACACTAGACAATGGTTGATATTGCATTCAAATATTTGAAGATCAAATTTGGCAAGAAAAGCATAGGGTCGGAAGAGTATTCCACAAACGAGAAGAGCGAGAGAAGAAACTGTTATTGTTGAGGGGTTCTCCCCTTTTCACACAAATGGACTCACCCAGCATATACATATATTACTGCTACGTGAAGACCCGAGAGACAGACCGAAGAGACAAAAGCGAGACGAGAGCAACCGAGGGTGAAGTTAACAGACAGACAGAACGAACGTAGCGAGCAAGAGTCACCGTGAGCGAGCACGTAGACTCAGTAAGAAGTCATACAGCGATACTTCTATACTAAAGACTTTATAGATATTTTGCTACTAACCCGTATTCCTGGAACTACTAACCTGCATTACCAGTTTGTATTATTAAGTTAATACATTATTTTCCTATATTCATTCTTGGCGTTTGTTATTCATTGGTACCGGATTTCAACCCGGAATCCACAACAGTTATTATAGAACTTACGGTTTCTTGTAACCAATTCAACTGTAAATTGGTGAGACCTTGTTGCTAATCTAGTACCGCGCTTAAATTTATAAAGTCTAGGTACCATAGCGAAGAGCTCATTCGAACAATTACTATGGAAATGTTTGCAGAAAAGTCACAGAGAAGCAACTTTATGGCGGTGGAAAAGTGAGTGAAGCCGAGACACCCGCTCAGGATCAGTAATATTACAGATTCTTCCTTGGATTTTATCAAGAACTAGCAGCATGGTCCGGCGTTGCCCGTGCTTGATTCAAAAATCGTACGACTCATACCGCAATCGCTATCATTTGACTTAAAATATTTTTGCCCTTCCTTGCCTTTAAAGGAGTGCCCTTTGCTGTGCTAATGTTGCTACATGCCTTACTTCTTGCCTATCTCACACTGAGATTTTTTCTAAGCTCTATACTAAACATTAAATCTGTTACGAAAAAAGAACTAAACAAAATGAACACAAAACGATCAGCTTTAAAAAAAGGACTCGTAACTGGAAAAACTGAATGAAAAAAGAATGTTAACAACAAATACTTTTTCACACCCAACCCAGTTCTGCAGAATCAGAATCAACGTTGAGTTTAAGCAAGCGAATGAGCCAATTACAGTAAAGTGCCATGAAAATTTAGATTTTTCCCACTTGTGACGAATGCAGCTATCGATTTTTTTTGCATGCTAGCATGCTAGTTAACATTCGTGTCAGTCAGCTGTTGGCTCTCACGCTGGCCAATAGAATCTTCCTGCCTATTCGTGGCAGTCAGCTATAGGCTCTCACTCTGGCCAGTAGAAAAAACTACATGAAAACTGCCGTAGAAGCATGAAAAATCGATTATTTCCACTATCGATGTGAGTTGGGAAATGCAAAGTCGGTGTTGGTCTTTCCGCTAACTTGGAGCAGGTGCATGTAAATTTTGGTGCAAATCCATCAAAAATTGAGGCCGTACATTCGTTACACACACACACACACACACAGACACACACACACATCCTACCTTTTATAGATAGAGATTTCTAAATATACAACAGGAACACTGTACCATATAGACGAATGGGCAGACTTGTAGATATGTAAGATAGATTCTGGGGAGAAAAGTTGTTTAGTATGACACAGTGAACCAACTTTCTTATCAGCTGAAGTGGCATTTTATTCAATATAATCTTTCCAGTTCATGTCAGCTTAGAATGTTAACCCGAGAAGGCACAAGTTACTTTCTTGGAGGTTAGCATCAGCCATGCTAACGGAAGGCAGAAAGGGGTCTCTTAGATTATATATGGGGAACAGTTTTAGAGGCGTTAAAATTAACAAGCCATTCTTTGCCCCAGTAAACAACAGGCTGTAGGTCTTTTGTAATATCAGCCACCAATTAGACCTTATCGAATCGATCAGACTTACTATCGAGACAGGAATAAATGCTTGTGTCATCCGCAGAGATATCCAAGTTGAGAGTTGATGTTTTCAGGAAGGTCATTGATAAAAATTAAAAAGAATTAATGACCAAGGTCAAGACCATGGAAACAGCAGCATTAGTACAAAAGGTTTTAGCAAAGTGTTCGCTCAGGATAACTTTTGTTTCGCGATTAGATAAGAAAGACTGAATCCGTTCAAAGAAACACTATAGCATTTCAGCTTATGAAGATGTCCGGTCGAACACTTTTGCGGTGCCGAAATCTTCACCACTCTTATCCTAAAACTTGATAAACACTTTCAGCAATAATCGTTAATGCCTTAGTAATTGACGTAGAGCTTTGAAAGCCATATTGCTTGTCTGAAAGGTCCTGCGATGTGAGATGCTTAAACAATTCAGCATTGATTAGAGCCTCTAGTAGTTTACCAAAAAGAAGTAGATGTCTAAAAAAACAAAAAACAAAACAAAAACAAAACAAAAAAATGCTGATATTTGGAAGTGTCAGACGATTTACCTTTCTCTAAGACTGGAACAACAATTCAGGATTTGCCATAAGCAGGACAGCAAGAGGCAGCTAAATATTTATTATGCAGTTTAAAGAGAACATGACTCTCTAAAACGATTTTCATTTATTTAAAACCACATGAACAACGCTGAACGTTTGCATTATTTGAAAAAGGCAATAATTACAAAAGAATATTATTTACTATATCTTCTTATGTAAAGGTTAATCAGAAGCGTGTATGTAATCTCAATGTTAAGCAAACATGGTTTTAAAATAATAATATTCAAGTTTCATTTATTTTCGTATTTTTCGTATCATTTCACTGTATAATGATAATATTTGAAATCTATGAATGTTTTTTAAGTCTTTGTAGTGTTAATAAATAAAAGCATGTATGCAATTTTAAATACTTCTAGCTACTTGTAACTATACATGATAGAATGAATCTGTAAAAAGTATAAGAAAAAACGTTTTTTAAAACGTTTATTTTTATGCCGTTATATTGATGTTGCACATTAATGACTTACTTCTTGTCTGCCAGGCCGTGGCTCCTCATCGACAAAACCTGTTTCATGAAACCTTTTTCCTGCGCTTGGGTATGAAATGCATAGTGTTTTCCTTTTTTTCATAGTGTATCTTTATTGGAATAAGTTCTAGAACTTCTTTGGACAGCAGCAACAGATTTCTCTTAGAAAAAAGCTATGGGTCAATAACATTTCTGAAAAGTCATTTTAAACTTTCAAGAAAAGAATAAAGGATAAAAGGTAAAAAAAGAAACAAATTATAATTGTTGTTCGATGAATGTTACTTTCACTTTCACTTTCACTTATTGACAATCTGTTTCTTGAAACCTTTTCCTCCACTTGTATATGAAATTCCTCTGAGGTGTATTTTTTTTATTGTAACGAGTTCTAAACTTTCTTTGGACAGCAGCAACAGATTTTAGCTCAGCCAACAAAGAATTTTATCTTTTATTGACGCTAATGATCAATAACAAATAAGCAGACAAAACATTGAAGTTTCATGTAAACGATAAACAATAATAAGGAAAAAGAACAATAATCTATTTTTCGAATAACAAAAAAATAGATACATCAATCTTATAAACATTTTTACAGATCAATTCTAACATGTAAGGCTCCTAAACTATAAGGATGTTAAGTGTTCGGCCTTGTGCCACGTCTAAGATGCGCTTAGAAAACATAAGTATTTATAATTGGACATGTACTTTATAAAATCTAATTGTTAATTATATCTAATTATAAAAATTAACGAAAGTGTTGAAGTATTTGGTTCATAAAACCTATCTAGAATAGCATGGGTATTTTAAACATACCATGTTCATTTAAGATGTGGATGATCGTGACATTTATTGCCTGCGAATGGACACGCATTCTTGGAAAAGATAATGGAGCGGTTTCCCGTTTCCTTCGCAACGTTTTGGAATTCAGAGTTGTCCGTCTCTCAGACAGATAGCCATTCAACATTAGAGAGCACATTCTCCACGTCCTTGTGGGTGATGAATTATTTTCCACCCTACAAACGTTTTCCCACAGACGAAACTTTGTAAGACCCTCGCTGCTCTATTGCTATTTCTATGGAAAGTGTTCAGACGAACTACATTCTTTAGTTCCAGTAGTTCCTTAGTTCAATATTATGAAATATTATTTAACCCAAAGCTACTGATGGACGGGAAAAAGATACGGATTCATACCTTTAATACTAATTTTAATACTACTACTATTACTACTACTAATAATAACATCAATTGCCTAACCATAACTAGTTGAGTATGTGTTTTTCGTTTTTTTCTTGAAGTTTGAGGTATTATTCTGTCTATATTTCTGAGATGAGGTATTGTAAGTATTTACACTATTTATATTGTTCGGACTGTTGTCCTCATTTTTATTGCCATCTTCACGATGTTTCAGTCGCTGTACTGTCCGGCCTTCTTCAGGTGATATTTGTAAGGACTAAATAAATGGTTCCGTTCGAAATTCCAACAAATATCACCTGAAGAAGGCCGGAGCGCACGACAGCTGAAGTGTTGTCAATATGGCAATAAAGATGAGGACAACAGTACGAACAAGGTAAATAATTGTAAACGAGACATTATTATTATTATTATTATTATTATTATTATTATTATTATTATTTCATTTGATTTCTTTTGTATATTCATTTCCTTCCGGGTCCCAACCAGAGACCTAAGGTATCATAACATTTTGCACTGAACACTTTTGTAAAGAAAAACAACCTAAGATCGCGCATATTTTACATACATAAAACCCTTCATTATTATTATTATTATTATTATTATTATTATTATTATTATTATTATTACTTCAGATGGATTTGATGATAATGCTGATGATTATGCTAACGTTGGTATTGATCAGGATATTAATGATGATGATAATGATAATAAGGGTGATGATATTAACAATGATGATGACACCAATGGTGATGATTTAAAAAATGACGATGATGGTGATCACAACGATGAGAATGATCATGGCGATCGTAATGATGTCGCTAATATTGATGATGTTGATAGTAAAGATGATGATGGCAGCGATAATGATGGCTACGATAATGATAATGTTAACAATTGTAATGATGATGATAGCAACAATGATAATCATGGTGATGATGATGATAATGATGATGACTACTTTGCACTGATGCTGAATTTGTTATTAAAAGGTAAGGAAAAATTTAATTACCTTTTTTTATTGTTCTTCTCTTGCAGCTTTAAATTTACTTGATAAACTAGATGGAGGAAAAGTGACAGCAAGGCTTTAGAACATTATTATATCACGAGATTCTTGATACAATCCAAAGAAAGGGTCTGTACCTGATCAGGTATTTCGATCGCAGTCACTTTCTCACCGACGAGACGTGGCTTCCTTCTGTCTTTTTCTACAAATATTTTCATGGCAGTTTCCTTCTTGGCTTCGACTGGGTTAATTTAAGCGTGCTGTTTTAATGGCAACTAGGTCTTACTGTTTTACTATTGAAGTATTAGGTTGGTGCAAAAATAATGACGGAAGAATGTCGTTTTTTGACGTTAAAAAATACGTCAAAAAACGACATTATTACGTCATTATTTTTGCACCAACCTACTAGTTAGACGCAGCAGTATATTCTTTTCTCACACTTCTCGCCTGTGGAACTACGTTTAACTGCCTCATCAATCGCTGTCTTCTGTCTTCCTGAAACCTTTATTATACTTTCCTCACTTTTTCCTTCTAAAGTCTTCTCATTCTCTTTCACTCCTAGTAACCCCTTGCGTCCTAGTGGCATTATCACATGGATTGGGTGGGGGTAACATGATCAAATACAACAAAACAAAAAAAAAAAAAAAAGAGAAAGAAAAAAAAAAAAAAAAAGAAAAATGACTAGGTTCGTTTGTTATGCCCCACTGAACCATATTTTATCCGAATTTGCATCAACGGATTATTACTTTATTCGATCGCGGTAAAACGCTTTCTCTAATGAAAACCATATTCAAGACTATGTCGAATTTTTTTTTTTTTTTTAGATGAAACTCTGCAAAATTTTACTGAAAAGGTATGATGAGTAGCGATAAGTCATTGCAAATAATGGTGAACACGTAATTAAATAATATAATATTATTGTACTTTATTTTCTGAAGAATAAAGCTGATGAAGAATAAGGGAAATTATTTTTGACTCAGCCTAATATGTTATTTGTTTTCCTCTATTCTAATTTTTTTTTTATCATATTTTCCGGAAATTATTTCATAAAGTTTATTCCCATTATGTGTTATATTTTTATACTTATAAATTTTCAATTTTCTGCTATGGGTTTATTTAATTTCAATATTTGTTAAACTTGAGATATTTCTATTACTTGCGGGTGTCTGGCCACATATTTAAATTTGCTTTTTATATTTTCTCTTTTTTTTTTTTTCATTCTTAACTAATCTAATACTTATCAATCATTTTTTTCCTTTTGTTAAATTTCCCTATATTTTTTTTCTTTCTCTTAAATGTTGTCAGCTTGTTCCTACTTCACATTCATTTGTTAAGCAATTTTATGACGTTTCTTCTCGTTCTTATGTTTCGTCACTTCTTCCATTGCCACGTATTTCATTCAGTCTTCGTTCACTTATTCATTCCTTTCTTTCTTTCTGGATCCGGTTTCTCATTTTCTCCACGTATTGACTTTTCTCTTGAATTAACCATCAGTTAGAATTTTAGGCACGAACTAAATAAATAAAATGAGAAAAACAGCACGATAAAAAACAGCAAAACAACAATTATAGTCAACATAATATTAATTACAATAGTAACAATTCTAATAATAATAATAATAATAATAATAATAATAATAATAATAATAAAACAAACAATAGAAATGTTGACGTGATAAAGCGATTCTTAGTTCTGATAAAATATTTAGGTAGGTAGTGTAGATTAGATTAATTTGTTGTCACCCAGTCTCCGGTAATCAACAACCAGATATCTGACGTGAAAATGAAAATCCATTCAATAATCTATCTATCTATCTATCTATCTATCTATCTATCTATATTATTATTATTATTATTATTATTATTATTA